>CAJQZJ010032904.1:4251258-4380070 GCA_907164525.1 Lophiomys imhausi
TAGATAAATGGATAGATGATAGATAAATGGATAGATGATAGATAGATACATAGATGGATGGATAGATGATAGATAGAGAGATAGAGAAGTAGATGGATAGAGATAGATAGATGAAATATAGATAGGTGATATATAGATAGATCACAAGTAGGTGGATAAGTAGATGAAAACTGAAGATTTGGTGGCACCCACAGAGTGCTGCAGCACCAGGATATCCTGTCTCCCTGAGCACACAGTCTTGTAAACAGTGTGTCATTTTTCTCACTTACCATCCTTCTATTGCTGAAGTATCACCATTTCTTACTGAGTTAGAAGCCTCCTATGTGTGGCTCCTGGAGCGCACCTTAGATAAGCATTTTATGGCCTTCCTAATCTTTATTCCTTTTCTTTAGAATGAACCTGAAGGTGATCATCAATCCATTTGGCTCATTCTGTATATAGCAGGCTCTTAACTTCCAGCCTTTCCATGAGAGCAGCTGTCTTTAGAGCAGGGTATGAACTGTAGAAAGCACTAAGTAAGTGGTGTCTATTGTTATTTTCCTTTCTATCTGGCCCAATGAGTCTCTGTCCTTCTGCATTATCAACTCTGGTGAGTGATGGCGGAGTGGGTCTCATTCACTCCTGCCTCTTTTATGGATCTGTTCTTGGATGCTTTGCCACAATGACTGGCCTTTCCAATATATGTTCCTCTTGCTGTCTGGTATTCTTTGCCAAGATATGCCCCTGCTTTCTTTCCAATGGTCAGTGGTTTCCCCACTGCCTATAACGTGACTTGTAAATATATTCAGATCATCCTCACCTTCTGGAGTCTGCTGTGGTCTCAACTACTCTTTCTTTTAGCCTTTCATCTGACTTTCTGTCTAAACGTCCAGAAAGAAATACTGCTCTGGCTTTCTGCACTGCATGTGCATCTTGTATTGTCTACCATGCCTTCCTGTGCCTTCTCAGCCTGGTGACCTCCTACCTAACTTTCAAGATCTAGTGTAGACACATGCCCTTAGGAAGCTGTCCTGCCTCGAACATACTTGAAAATGTAACCACCAAACATACTGATTTTCATGAGTTCTAGCATTTTAGTACAGTCATATGACCATCACAGTAACTCAGTCTGGGTCACTCCTTTCCCCACCCCAAGTTCTTTTCTGGTCATTCTCCATCCCTTCCCCACCCATGTTTGTTTGTCTATTTTTTTTGTTTTGTTTTCTGAGACAGGGTTTCTCTGTGTAACATTACTGGCTGTCCTGGAACTTGCTTTGTAGACCAGGCTGGCCTCAAACTCACAGAGATTCGCCTGCCTCTGTCTGGGATTAAAGGTGTGTGCCACCATGCCCAGCTCCTCTTCTCCACCCTTAAGCAACTGGATGCAGCCATGTGCCTCTTTGGGGGACTTCATAAGGAGAAATCATACAAATCTTATTTATCATACTTGGTTTCTTTCCTGAACATGTTCTGCAGTCCTGCCATACTTGGGGACATGTCAAGTTTTGTTCCTTTTTATTGCTGGATAGTATTACATTGTGTGAACATGATGTTTTCTTATTCATATTCTAGACAGTTGGTTTTTGGACTGTCCTCAACTTTGGGATATTATAGATTATGTTGCTATGGTATATGCTTATAGGTTTTGTGTGAACATGTTTTAATTTCTCTTGAGTAGAAATCTAGTAGCAGAATTGACGAGACAATGAGTTTCTTTCTAGGAAATTGCCCCGCTGTACTTGAGTGACTGCGCCTGCCATGCTGCATTCTGCAGGCCATGACTGAAGGTCTGCTCCCTGCATTCTTGCATAGGCAAGACTGTAGACTTTATCAATTCTAACAGACTTAGAATGGGTCTACTGAGACCTTTTCATGTCATCTGTCTTTTTTGTTGCTGTTGCTTTGTTTGTGAGCCAGCCCCAGCTCCTGTCTTTTGCCATATGATGTTTGAGAGCTCGTGCCTCTCTGTCCAGTGGCTAATATGTCTTCATGCAGTTGACGGGAGACTCATTTGTGCATGCACTATCAGCATTGCACTCATGGGCTGTACCTGCAGAGTACACATGCATTTCTTTGGCATTTTGTGAGAACCTGTGCTATCCATAGAAGAGGCTCAGATATTGTTTCTCTCCTCCTTCATTGTAAGAGCCCTGAGGGAAGGGACAATGTTCCACTTGTCCTTTCATCCTTTCAGAATGCTTTGTAAAGAGCAAGTATTCAGTACGTACTTACTGAGCAAAGTAACAAATGAATGAATGAAACGTTCCCTGGAAAGGCAGAGGGAGACATACCTGTTTATTTTCCCCCAAACTGTCTTTTCTTTTTAACTAAGTGTGCTTTCTCAATAACAAGCACTCAACATTTTAGGAAGTGAGGGGGAGATGTAATGTTGGCCAGTTCCAAATTTCTCTGTCTGTTGGTCTGGTCCCAGAGCCTTGTGGAGGTGCTGTTGCAAGCTAGTCTTTAGGCTTGGTGACTCTTATTTGCTGGTTTAACTACAACAAGGACAGAATTGAATCAGTAACAATAAGAAATAGAAAGGAAACCCAAAAAGTGTTTTCTTTTTTTTTTTTTATAAATACTTCATTTTTTTTCAAGTTACATCTCAGTCACAAACCCCTCCCTATCCCGCCCTTCCACCCTCTTCCCCCCAGAAGTTTCCCCTTTCAGTCCAACAGATGGTTCCATCTCTTATAACAGTAAGTATTATACAAAACAACAGTTATAAATATGCCACATTTATGAGAGTTAAATGGCCCAGTATACCTTCCCAATGTCCAGTTTATACATATTTGGCCCCTGACTTTAACATTCTACTATCTAACCATCTCCATGAGTTTAAAGGTCTATATCTGACTCAACATTCATATTAACTTGCAACACACTTTTAAGAGTATCTTCTTAGATCTATAACACCCTCTTGATTCCTAAACAACTCAAAATTTAACTATGAGACTCTAGCTGTCTATTCTTCAACCACCTCAGAGACCTGAGAGGGATAAATATATCTGCTTATATAGGATCCAAAACTAAGAAAGGACATACCAATGGCTGCCTGGACAGTTCCCATTTTCTCTCCATACATTCCTGCATCAGTCTTCAGCCTTTGGGTCCTGTTTCTCTGACAGACATTAGTTGTAGAGCAGGGATTATGAAGGACTTACCTACCCTGTCTTGGCAGAGTTAGGCTGTCGACTTCCCTGCTACCAAGTTTTGTCCTTTTTGGACAGCAGTCTGTCCAAAGTTGGTGCAAAGGGTTTTTTCATGCCAAGAGATAGGCTTGCCACTAATTCAACCATCTTACAGTGGAGGTTCTTCGATGCTTATCTTCTACTTGGAGTAGAATAGGGGGTGCTGTCAGGAGTTGATATGTCTCGATATCAAAAAAAAGAAGAAAATAAAATCTTAATTTAAGATAACATCTTTGAATGCCATATTCTGCAGATCTCTTGGGGTGTTTGAAGATGCCCTATCCATCTCTTGTATTTAGATAAGCAAATGTTGCTTGTCTCTTAGCAACTTGATTACTGGGTAGTTTAGAGAATATCTGTGATAGACTGTCATAGTAGCTAACAAAGTTACATGTTTGCATGACTAGGAGTTTGTTTTCTTATGACAGCTCCATTTTCACAAAAGGGGCATTTCTAGCAATTCCAAGAATAGAAAGACCTCCTTCAAAGTAAAGAAAATGATGTTGGAAAGTAATTACTCAGGGGTCAGGGGTCCCTGTCTTAGTGCCCAAGGCACCAATTTAATTTCAAATTGAGATTTGACAAGGAAGAAATAATCCCATTCTACCCATCATTTGTAATTTTTCAGACATTTTGACATACGTCATTCATGTCTAGTGCTTCTGAAATCCCAAACAAGATCTTGACTGAGGAGGCAGGTAGCGATTGCAGTTCGCCTCTTTCCATGGGCCAGACCATTGTTCCTTTGGCTCAGCGCATTGTAATTTTCATGTGCTAGAGATGGCCACACCTGGTTTTCTGTAAATCACCTGCCTGAACAATGGATTGTTGGTGATGACAAATGAACAAAGGAAAATCTATAAAAACCAAAGTCAAGGCCTCAGAAGGCCTGATGCATCTCCATTCCTCGTTACCAGATTAGAATCTGACAGAAAACAGACTGTTTGCATGAATTCCCAAGGAGCTTGACTTTGGTGGTGGGGGTGGCGGCTTGGTTTGGAAGAAGGGACATTTGATTGTAGGAGACAAGGAAAAGAGCTCCAAGCCCTCTCTGCATAGAATTAGCACAATGTAGTAGCATGTTAATGTCTTTAAACCTCGGTTTTCATTCTGTTTCCCTAGTTATGAGTCAGGGTCTTAAAGCAGACACTGCTGCCCATGCCCTTCCCTTGTTGATTGGTGATGTCTACCTGAAATACTGTCTTGAGAATGATTGCAGAAACTCAATGTTGAGTCAGTGGGAAGAACTGAATTGATAAGTGATGTCTGTTATGGCATGAAATTGCTGAACAGTGATGTATGGAAGATATTTGTTAATATTACACACTGACTGAAGTTGTTGGTGCTTCTGTTCTAGCCCAGTCTAAAAGTGTTTATATAGCCAATATTCTCTTCTGTGCCTCCGTTTACTTTACAAAGGCTGATGTAGGATGAATGACAAAAAAAAAAGACACATAATCTTGAAGAACTCACATTTTACCCGGAAACTATTCCTATGAAATGTGCCATGTTTACATCCAACATATAAGGTGCACCTTGGTTTTCTGTGGTCATGCAACAGGGAAGATGCTGACACCTGTATTGTGACATCAAGTGTCCCCTTTAGAGATGTTAGCACATACAAGAAGAAAGTTTGATCCTGTGGTACTTGCATCCTGTCCTGAGTTCTAAAGCAACAGGTAGTTACCACTCTTTCCAAGGCTAGAATAGATGCTGCGAGTCAGAGGGCGGAAGTACCATGTCTAAAGTTACACAGATAGAGACAGTGAGACAGGGTGTGAACAGTGTCACCAGAGTTTCCTTCCTAGGGAGCCATTATCTGATCCGAGGCTTCACACTGTGTGTGAAGTCCCACTCACCCTTCTCAGAGTGCTGAGTGGGAACACCGCCACCAGAGGATGAGCCAGGGACTCCAGGTGGCCTGCTCAGAGCCACAGTAAGACCCCTGGTGACATACCCTCCCACCTCCAGCCCATTGTCCGTGGAGAGTATGCATGGGACTCCTACCTAGACCTTCACTCAACAACCTAACACTGTTGTATAGTCGGCTGTGGAGACACAAAGAGGTTGTGTAACTTGCCTGAAAGCACACGGCTTGCTAGTAGGAGAGGAGCTAAAGACTGAAACCAGGGAAGGGTGCTTTAGAATCCCAGCTCTAAGTAGTGTGTTGTATGTGTACCCTGTTAATATCTAAAGGAATGTGTTAGGCATCAGCCATTTTAAAGGTTCCCAATGAGCAGCTTGAACTTGCAGCTGCCATTCTGCCTCGACTGGAAACTAATGAGATAACCACTCCATGACTTCAGAAACCTTCAGAAAAGCTTAGAATTTGGGGTAGATTTGGACGGCAAAGAGACAGTCTCCTCAATTCTGGTAATTAAATCTCAGAGGTAAAACTAGAGAAGAAAGACCCTTTTGTTCAAATGTTTATTTATTTTTTTATTGAGGGGGTGGATAGCCATCAAGCTTGGTGGTAGAGGAGGCGGCTGGGATGAGATTCTTAAGTGCTGGGGCTGGGGAGGCTCTTTCTCCCCCCTCCAGCTGTCCATCCAGTCCTTGACGACCTCCCAACTGAAAATGCTCCTGATCTGGAGCTGGGCCACCATCCCTCCCTTTGCTGCCATTGCTACATCTCCTAAGAGCACACATGGCCTCCCTGCTTGTCCTTTCCAGATCTAATCTTCAACTAAAGGGCTCTAAGGAAGAACTTCCTGGATGAGGAAGTTATCTGTGAGCCCCCGATGCTGACAGATGGAGGCCTAGTTGAGCAGTCCCTCTGGGGAATCCAGTGTCTGTCTGTCTCTCCCCACAGTGTTTCCACCTTCCTCCTCTGTCAGTCCAGTGAAACTTCCCTCCATCTCCTTTACCTACAGATGCTCCTTTTCTACTCTTGAGTTTGCCCACTGGGCAGTTTGTCCACTTGGGATGTCCCCCTCCATTTTTGCTTTGACAGACTATCTAGCTGTCCACCTTAGAACTCCTCCTCCTCTGTGTCTTTGGTAGAGATATACCTTGACCTCTACCCATCTCCATGAAGTTCAAGCCGCTCTCTCCACTTAGGTACCCTGATGATGTACCCATCACAGTGTTGAAGGAGTGGCTTCCTGCACACACAAACCGCCATTCTTTTACCTGGCACTCAGGTGTCACTGTTGTTCCCTTATGCAGTGGTCAGGCCAGGAGACTGCATAGAACGGGTAATGCTCTGAAGTAATGACTTTACTGGAGGGGAATGAGAAGAGGAATAGATCTCTAGGGGACACATGTGTGGATGGTAAGAACCATGCACACTGATGTGTGTATAGATGGGCCATGCACTAGGAGAAGATAGCCAAATTTAATCCAGGGTGGTAGCAAAAACTACTGTTCTCTTTTATATCTTGCCTGGCAAGGAGGAAACTGGAGTCTACACTGCAGTCAGATCTTCTAGCCTCAAAGCCTACAACAGTAAACACTTCACTCCGTGTGCTGGCTTAACGTCTTTAATTATGAAACGTCCTAAAATACAGTATGTGAGCATATCGATGTATATGTGTTCATGTGTGTGCTTGGGATTTTTTATGCTTATGTATGTGTGTTTATTAGGGGATATGAGTCAGAAAGCTGTTATAAGAAAAATACTGGGCTGGAGAGGTGGCTCAGAGGTTAAGAGCACTGACTGTTCTTCCCAAGGTCCTGAGTTCAATTCCCAGCAACCACATGGTGGCTCACAGCCATCTACATTGAGATATGCCCGGGCATATATGTAGAGCAAATACTGTATACATAATTAAAAAAAGAAAATACTAAAACTTATGCAAGGGACCTGACTTCAGATTGGTAACTCAAAGATGGCATTATTGGCTTAGGGCAGCTTGGTTGGTGTCTAAACTGATGATGTGGGAGAGAGGCACAGTTCCTATGCTGGAAACAGAGTGCTCTGATATGAAGTCTCATAATTGCATGCCAGGGAATAATTGGACATACATTCATATACGTGCATGTGTGTATGCATACACACACAGAAACATACACAAATACAGTCTTTCAACTCTCAAAGGGGCCACTGCATATAGGACAGAAGTCCCATATTCAAAGTTGACACCATATAACTGAATCTGGGTCTTGAATGGTATGGAACCTTTGGGTGGGTAGATTGAAGATGTCGTGGAACTCTAAGTGGGTGCTAGGAGGGTACAAGACCCCTTGCCTTGTTCTGTCTTGTGGTCTTCTGTTTCTTAAGCATCATTTTTTTTGTGTGTGTATAGATGTAACAATTACTTTATTTCCACACTGGACTGGGATTTTCTTTCTTTTCTCCTATCTGTGCTCCAGAGCATGCTGTGATTCCTGGGGAAGGAGTTATGCCCTAGTATCTTTGGGGTTCCTGTCCCACTGTCAAGGACTTTAAGTGTAGCAGATGGTTGGTCCAACCTCAGGGAGTGAATTAATAGAAAGAACAAACCAACTCAAAACACATGTGGATGATGAGATTTTCTTTTTCTTTCTTTCTTTCTTTCTTTTTTTTTTTTTTTACATTTCTGATTTTAAAAATAGGTGAGAAAAGATCAGTTTCATGCCAGGCTTCCCTTTAAGGATCTTCTATATATAAATTTCACCAATTCTGCCCTAGCCCCTCAAAAGAATTCTTTTTTTTTTTTTTTACCATGTAGCTGCTGAATATATTTTTTGTTTTGTTTTGTTTTATAATTTATTTTTTATTTCTTCAAGTTACATCTCAATTACAATCCTCTCCCTACTGCCCCCTTCAGCCCCACCCTTCCACCCTCTTCCCCCTCAACCCCCCATCCTCTACCCTTTCTTTTTTTTTAGTTTAAGGTATATCTTTTTCCCCCCAACAGCTCCCCCTTTCAGTCCAACAAATTGTTCTTTCTCTTATAACAATAAATACAATACAAAACAACAGAAATAAATAGGCCACAATTATAAGAGTTATATGGCTTAGCATACATTCCCAATGTCCAGTCCATACGTATTTGGCACCTGACTTTAACATTCTACTATCTAACCTTCTCCATGAATTTAAAGTTCTATATTTAACTCCACTTTCATACTAACTTGCATCCCAGTTTTAAAAACATCTTCTTAGATCCAGAACACCCTCTTGATTCCTAAACAACTCAAAATTCAACTATGAGACTCTAGCTATCTATTCTTCAACCACCTCAGAGACCTGAGAGGGATAAATATATTTGATTATATAGGAAGTGCAGGGCCCGCAGCTTCCAAAACTAAGAAATGACATACCAGTGGCTGCCTGGACAGTTCCCATTTTCTCTCCATACATTACAGCATCGATCTTCAGCCGTTTGGCCCCATTTCTCTGACAGACATTGATTGTAGAGCAGGGGTTATGAAGGACTTGCCTACCCTGTCTTGGCAGAGCTAGTCTGTCGACTTACCTGCTTCCAAGTTTTGTCCTTTTTGGACAGCATTCTGTCTACAACTGAAGCAAGAGGTTTTTCTTGCCAAGAGATAGGCTTGCCACCAATTCAATCATCTCCCTCTGGAGATTCTTCGATGCTCATCTTCTACTTGGAGTAGAATAGGGGGTGCTGTCAGGAGCTGACATGTCTCAATATCAAAAAATCTTAAGAAAACATCTTTGAATGCCATATTCTGCAGGTCTCTTGAGGTTTTTGAAGAGGCCCTATCTATCTCTTATATTTAGATAAGCAACTGTTGCTTGTCTCTTAGCAACTTGATTTCTGATTAGCTTAGAAAATAACTGTGATAGACTGTCATAGTAACTCACAAAGTGACACGTGATAGACTGTCATAGTAACTAACAAAATGACAGGCTTGAGTGACTATTAGTTTGCTTGAGAGATTGGAGAAGAGCCTGGCTCATCCTCAGAACCATCTTTCTGATCCCAAATCAGTCTCAGAGGTGGGGAATTGGAGAGATTCACTGGAATGTCTCCTCCCTGGCTGGTCCATGGAGCAGCCTATGCAGGGACAACGCCCCTGTTTGGCAAACTGATGCTGCTACTACAGCCACCAGGGATTGTTCCCACTTGACCTGAGGACTTTTACCTTGGGGTTTTGGAGAGCAGGCCAGCCTTGGATCTGGGGAAACTGGTGGGACCATCACTGGCCACACAAGACCTGCAGCTGTCAGCACCAGGAGAGGGGAGACACACCAAGGCCTTGGGAATCATTCAGCAAATGCTGGGAAATGCACTGGTACGTCATCAAACTTTAACAAAATTACCTCCAAATAGCCCAGTGCCTTTTGGCTTCTGTCAGTGGAGCTATGGAAATCTGATTTGGGGCAAGTGGTTTTTAAGTGTGTTCTTAAAGATAAGACTCTGCAGAATCTCTCATCCTGTTTCCCAGCACTGGGGCCAGTCTTTAAAACAGAATGTCTGTCCTTGGCCTTGGCTGCTACCATGTCAGCCAGCATTGCTTTTAAAGGGCAGAGAAGCAAGCTATGGAGTCTGAAGGGATCTGACAGGTGGGGAACAGATACCTTCCTTTCTCAAGGAATGGGGAGCCTATTTAAACATCTTGAGTCCTTAGCTCCTTTATTTGTAAAGAATAAGCAGACCCTGGGGAAGTGAGAGCTGGTTTGTTGTTCTTCCCTTTTTAAATTGCATCTATATGTCTTGTGTGTGTGTGTGTGTACTTATGTACGGGTATGCATATGTGCTATGGCACATGTGCAGTCATAGACCACCTTCTGGGAGTCTATCTCTGCTCCAGTGAGTTCCTGGGATCCAGATGATTAGACTTGGTGACAAGCACCTTTAAGCACAGAGCCATCTTGCTGGTCCTCTTTTTGTTCTTTTTATGCAAAAGTCCCTTTCCCCGACTTGATGGGGAAAGGTTTAGAGGGCTTCATGGCCCTTTGTTGGGATGTTCAATGGACACATAAGTTGAAGGATGTGTCTGTCAGCTTTGCATTACTATAACAAAGTACTTAAGGCAGGCTGATTATAAAATAGGATAAGGCATAAATAGCCCATATTGTGGAGGTTTTAGGGTCCAGCACCTCTATTCTATCACTTATTACATGAAGACTGAGGGGCGACTGGTAGATGGCTCATGTGAGGACTGCTGCCATAGTAAGGGGGTCATATCCCAAGCCTGAAAACAGAGAGAGCTATGTGGCAACAAACTGGGGTCTTTATAGCAATCCTCTCATGAGAGCTACTAAGGAGTCCATTAAGAACTACCTGCTAATGGTGTGCCCCCAGTCACCTAAGGACGACTCCTGGTGGAGAAGGATCACACCGTGGGAACAGCTATAATGAAACAGGTATGAACCTCATGTCTCAGTTGTCCCTCACATGACACAGCTCTTTTTGAGTTACTTGAAGGAATTAATTCTGTCAAGTGGTCCTTTAAAACCTACTTTTCTAGACTTGTTGTCAAATCCATTCAGGGACATCCTTTAGTCTTTAAGTGGCATCTGCCATGGTTTTCTCAAATAACTGATAATATTCTGTGACTCAACATAGAGGAAGGGCCATAGGAACATAATAGGAAGGTCATGAATGAAGGGGGCTGAGATCTGGAAGAGAGAAGCCCAGTCCCTCACCAGACCCCGTGGCCTCCCAGAAGCTAGACCTGGGCACTAGCCCTGCATTTTCTAAGTTAAACACACTCAGGAATTGCAAATTTCTTGAGTTTCATGTTTTGTTTTGCTTTCTGAAATAATTTCACTCTCTTTTTATGATCAGAAAAACCTCAAACATCTTTTCTTTGACAATAGAAATTACTAAGCAAGCCCAGCTTCCTGAAGCTCCTTCCTGTATATAATCTCACCTTCTAAACAGCATCTGAAGCCAGGAGAGCCCATGGCTTCACTTGAAAGATGGGGGTAGGGTGGGCAGCAGGCAAGAACGAGCCTCGGCCCTGCCTGTCTATCGTCCCCCCAGTTTTTCCTCTCAGTGTTCTCACAGCCACATCTTCTCCTGACTCACTCAGCAGACCTTAGAACGCATTTATGGCATCATGTATGAAGTGGGAAGCCCACGGAGGTTCCCAGAGATGGAGTGAAAACTCCCGTCTGTAAGGACATTCCTTTTTGGTAGAGATGAGCATGAGAGATGGTGAAACCCCAGTGTGACATGAAAGTGACAGCCTGTGCAGAGCTGTGGTGGGGTGCAGTTAGAGACACGAGAATCAGTCCCAGGAGTATTTGCAGCCTCATCTTCACATCACGGGAGAGTGGTGTGCCATCCAGGTAGAGCAAAGCCGAGAGGGACCTCTGCTTGCCGTGGGGTTGCTCTCATGAGACAATACACCCTGTGAGGTCAGGGCTTTGTGTGTGGTTTCTGTATCCTTGGCAGCAGGCACGGCATGGAGAAGAGGCTCTGTAACTGTGCACTGATGAAGAAGTGAGGTTCATCTATGTCTCTTCAGATCCTGGGGGTACCTATCAGTGGAGAAGAGACAGAGATCTAACCCTGCAAATGGTAGTCAGGCCAGCAGTCTGAATTTATAAATGTTGACATTTTTGAGTTGCATTTAGATTTTACTCGCTTTAATCCTCAAATCTAAACCATTAAAGATATAATATTTAATATTTGAAAGAAAATGCAAACAGAAGATGATGACAACAAGTAACTCTAAGATCTTTCTGTCATCTGTGTATGATTTCTGCTTGGGGTGGGGTAGGGTTCAGTTATTTGGTGTGCTCAGTGGCAAGGCTATGGGAACAACTTTGGAGTCCAGCAACTGAAATACCTCAGCTGGTTTGGTATATGAGAGCGAAGGCTGTTTTGTTAGCATAATCAAGTATCATAATATTGAGTGTGCTACATGGGCAACCAGGGTGGTGCACCAAATAGAGGTCACTGGGCTAGCTAATGATCTAAAAAAAAATGTATATTCAGGTTTTGTCAGTAAGAAAATAATGGGTTTCATTTGAATGAAATTTAATATACGTATGGTTCTGAAATTTCTTAAAGCCTTTCATGATAATAAAGCTTTTATTTGTTTGGGAGTGAATAATCCTTTGGTGTGATGTTATTGTCTTTTCACTTTAATCATGGTTGAAACCAAGGCAAAGTGCTTCGCCTAAAATGCTCCTTGAGTAGACAGCCATTGTCTGTTTTAAATTGCATTGTGTCTGAAATGGACAAGGTCACATGTAATAAATGCTGGCATTTTAATAGAAACATTACAGCAAAAAAATAGTTAACAATCTGCTTTAATTTCAAAACTCATTTTCTCTCTCACACAGTTGGGCAGTATCTTGATAAAATGTGCAGAATGCATTGGGATTTAATTATGATGGCAATTTGTTCTGAAACAAGGTTAAGTAGGGCTGTCAATAAAGGTGCAGAGTGAGGACAGTTGTGTCCTGATGTTCCTAAGTCCAGAAAGCCAGGCTGACCATAGAAGAGTTGAAAGCCTTGGTCAGTGTTCCTTGCTAAAGCCTCCAATTCCAGGAATACAGATGCAGAGGCTGGCTGCCAGCAGTGTGCTATCCTTTGTGAATGCCCATCCACTTGGCAGGGGGAACAGAGTAGTCAGGGTTAGTATAGGCTTTAGTGATGCAATTAACTTATTCCTTCAACACCTAAGCCCCACCATGGGGAGTGCTGGGCATACATATGCAACTGACAATAAGAAGGATTCCTACCCCAGGAAGATTATAGAGACAAGTACATTCACTAAAGGATGACAAAGATTTATGTTCAAGGACTACTATGTCATGGACTTTGAGGGCAAGGTCCCTGGTATAAGTAAATGATAAAGAAGGCCATCTGGTGTGGTTTGTGGTCATGGTGATGGTTGGTAGGGATGGCATTACCTGTAGCCATTGCTGGGCAAGGAGGGGTGTGGTGTGGTAAGTATGGTCCAGACAGGAAGCAGGGTTCCCACAGAGCCACTAGGGGATATTACTGTGGTGGTAATAAGGTGCCTGCTATGCGGAAGCTGTCTGACATGGAGGAGAATCAAGCTGCGCAGTGTCTGAAGGTGCATTTCTTCTTTTTGTGGGTTGAGGCCTCCAAGAGGCAAGAAGAGATCGTGAACCTGCGGAACTTTGGGTTTAGGGGTGGTATGACATGGTCACTAGGCATTTGGGCTGTCAGTTGGTTTAGGGGAGGTGGGAGGAAATTGAGGTGGAAGTACTCAAAAGGGTGATTATGATCATTAAGTTGACCAAATGTGGATCCTAGGGAACAGTCAGCACTGAGGTTGGAAGTGTGGCCCACTCCTTTCCTGTTAGATGGGAGCAACAATCATAAAACATCTCCGTGGCTTGGAATTTAAAAGGAGACACATTTTCAGCATCCAGCAAGTTGCCCGGAGTGACCTAAAATTAGATCCTTTTCAAGTGAAGATCTTGCTGGGTACTGTGCTCTGCGGACAAGGGTAAGAATGGACTTCAAGTTCAACCCCAGTGGTGGCTGGAATGAGCCAGCTCCTCAAACCCTGCACCCTAACATTGGTGCTCCCAGGATCCATTTCCCAGTATTAGTAGTAGCCTTGAGCAAATCATCCAGTTCTATCTGGCTGCCTCATGCTACATACAGGAGGGCCTTGCCTGCAAAGACTTTTCCACTTTTGGGAATTCAATGCCTTGTGACGACAGCCTTCTTTTCCCAGAATATTGCCCTAGGTGCTACTGGCCCATGTGTTCCTCTGAGCCACCGAACACTCATTACCTAACATGCATTGTCCTGCTTGCCAAGGTTTTGATAAGCCAGAATTAGTTAGTTCCTGGCCCTGAGGTGATCTTAAACTTGCATCTGACACCAACTGCTGCCTCATGGAAGCACCTGCCCTTCCTCCTCAAAACTTACTTCAATGAGCAAACAAATGATGTGTGTTTACTGGTTCCTGCTCTGTACCTTCCACTGTTTGGAGCTTCCTTCAGTTAATTGCCGGATGTCCTTTTAAGACGGGGGTTCTAGTTCATAAGGCATGGCATCGGTAGCTCATTTGATGGGTTCACTCAGGAAAATTAATGCTGTCAAGTCCAAGACTTCTGATCCCATGTCCAGGGAGTTGCTTTGTATTCTTTCTTCTAAATTGGCATTTTCCAGAGTGGGAGGCTTATCCTCCAGACAGAAACAAGGCTTCAGTGCCACGGCACAGCAAACAGTGACTCACTCAGGCCATAAGGAAGTTCTTTTCAACTCTTTCTGACTAGCTGAAGAGAAAATAGGATCGGTGTTAATGTACCGCCATTAGAACACATTGAATAGTCACATTTTCCACAAATGGACTGGTCTCATGCTTAGATCCCTCAGCCCTCAAAAATGGGAGCTCATTAGAATTTAATCAAACTGTTATCTCATGTTTGAATTTTGGAACTCGATACCAATTTTCCCAGTATTGATGATTCAAAGGTATCTTTTAAGAAAAACTGTTCATCAGAAAGTAATTAAAGAGAAATATTAATCAAGCTAGAGCCAGGTGTCTGTGCAGAAAGTTAAACCATGAATAGGATGTGTGCCCCTTTGGAAGCATTTGGGAATGGCTCCTTGGTCACCTCCACTACGGCCAGGACACAAAACTCCCATGATTGCTTTCACAGGCATTTCTGGATCTGTTCTTTATTTATAAACAAACAAGTTAAGCATTATAACTATCTTTGCCCTTGGGGCTGCTAAGGCTTTTTTCTTGAGTTAAAATTTCACAACCCAACTCAACCCAAGTGAATAATGGAGTCTTAAGACCTAGGAAAAATACTTAAGTTTATTGCAAAAGATAATATCCCATTTAAAACAGTTTAGAAATTTACAAAACCTTACAGTGTTACATTGTCTTCAAGAAGGCGGTCTACAGATGAGCTGGCATTAAGTTCCAGGGATATTGCACATTTTAACTATAGAGGGGGCAGCTACATTAAACCCCTGCAATTTAAACAAACCAATCAGTCCTTTCCCCTTCCATTTTATAAAAGTAGTTTTTGCTGAATTACTATCTTTCCATAAAATCATATAACCTCAAGTGTAACACTTTTGTAGAATACCATATTACATACTAATTTACAGAAAAGCATTGCTACTCAACACGAGTAGCAGAGTATAGAGTTTTGGTATATATGAGTATGGTTTTTATTTGATGTAGACGTGATCCTTTCTGTTTAGCGGGTTCTTTTCCCACATACTGACTGTCTGGATTCAGTTACCAGAAGGAACCTACCCTCCAGGTGTAGACTGGCGTGGCCTAAGCAATTCGATGTGGTGTTGTGCTTTGGTATAGAATCACATGACCTTGGTTCATTTTCTTTCTAGGAATGTCAACAATTTCCATTTCATCTCATTCAGTTCAGAGTTAATACAAGGTCCCTAACTCGCTATGTGTGTGTGTGTGACGAGATGAGCTACCCCAGACATCTCCTTATCTTTCCAGGCTAACCAGGACAAAGGCTGCAGCTAGCCCTCATAGCTTGTGTTCCCCTACTGTTAGAAGGTACACATAGTTTAGAAATCAGGGGGAGTAGTCATTCTTCTTCCCAGTCTAGAAAGGACACAATTACACTATTTTTTTCAGGTTAATGGAATAGGCTGTTCTATGCCTGGGTCTCTGAAATCTAAGTGCAAGAATATTTTCATTCCATCCCGATGTTCTGGAATATAAATTCATTTGAAATTACTGTAAGCAAAACAAATTA
This sequence comes from Lophiomys imhausi, assembly GCA_907164525.1. NCBI lineage: Eukaryota > Metazoa > Chordata > Mammalia > Rodentia > Muridae > Lophiomys > Lophiomys imhausi. The sequence goes on from CAJQZJ010032904.1 coordinate 4,267,012, forward strand.
AGATGGGAGCACCACTGCAAGATAAAATTATATAAGAGATCCCAAATGATTTTGCTTTATTGGATTATACTCTGTACTGTTTTTTTTTTTTCTCCCATTGCTGGGGCCAACTGAGAGTTGAATGTGTGGATACAGAAAGATCTGTGGCTTTTGGCCAGTGGTAACATACCCAATTGCAATGTGATTTCTTAAGTATGACAGGTATATTTATCTTAATTCTAACTTGACATTATATATTCTGGTCTCACTTTGTGGATTTAAACATTACACTAGAAACAGAGAAAGAACAGCCCAAATGACATCCCAAGACTTAAATAGTGCAAGCCCAGATTCCTTGCCAAATTTCCCCTTGCTCTCCCTGAAATAGCTTTTGCACTGCAGCAGTGTGACAGGGGAAGCGAAATTATTGGGGTGGTTTGCTCAATTAGTCTCACTTTGCAGTGGGGTAAGCACATCCCACATGCACGGCAGAGACTCCCTCAGACCAGGTTTTGCGGCAAAGGGGCGGTTGTAAAACACTTTCTTCATATAGGTGTGTCTCACGTTTCTGGCGGCGTCAGTCCAACCACAGGCTGGCAGAACCCTGAATTTAATGCAAAGGGATCCAAGCCTTGCCTTCCACTCAGCCTGAGTGTGTAGCAATTACTTAATTGGACTGCTTTAGGAGTTTTCTTGGCATGCAAGCTTGTCCAGACATCCGTGAGTGGGGGGCTTGTCAACAGACTGAGCCAGATCTTAAGGAACTCAAATCGTGTGGAAGGAGGAGCGTTTATCCTCATTCTCAGTCCTGCTTCTTCCTAGATAAGGTGACCGCTGCCTGGTTACCAGGAAGGGAAATTGTAGAGTAGCATAATTGGGCCTATCTACATGGTTGTCACAAGGATGCATGAATGAAAAAAAGTGCTGTATTGTAGTTAAGCCGTATTAATGTCACTTGATAGGATATACTGACATACAAGTTGCTGAATCTTATGACCTTTAATGTTACAGGCAAATGAACAGTGGGATCCCAAGGTTAAAGCCCCTCTCATGTACATCTCACTTGCTATACAGACACATATGATAATTAAATGGCCCCCAGAAAGACTACAGCCATGAAAGTCACTTGAGTCCCAGTAACATTAGATCCCACAATAGGTGCTTAATATCCGTGGGCAACCTTATGCTACCACACCCTGCATAGCCCATACTTTACAAAAAGACAGCCGCTTGGTTTGAGATCTTAGGGCTAGTTTTAAAAAAGGGACAGCTGAATACATTGGGGTGATCTGGCATTTTTAGGCCCTGCTTACTTCTGTTGTGCTTTTGTGCAGTAAATCCTAGAACCCAGCCAGTTTGTTGTTTGATGTTTTCTAGGACACCTGCTTATAATCTTTCTCTTTCTGCAAGTGCACAACACACACTTTCTTCTGCATTTGGGTTGATGGTCTCAGGGCAGGAAGGAAATGCTTGGTGCCATGGAAGTGGTTGGGAGAACAGTGGGGGGGGGTTGCCTATGGTGGGAATCTGAACTTGGCAGATGAGGATGAGGCCTGGCTCTTTGTGACAGGCAGCTCAGCAAGTGGCCACACAAATGGCCACGAAATCCTCAGCAAGCGGCAGCACACACTCAGGTAAGGTTGGTGACCAGGCGTCCAACGGTGCACCAGCTCTGAGGCACTACTGTATCACACAGGTCAAGGGGATCTCAGCCTGCGCTTTTACAGAGCAGCAGGGAGGCCTCAAGGGCAGGGGATCCCCATTTCAGGAAGGGATGTGGGGAGCCCCAATTCTCTCATATCCACCAGAAGCATTTCTTCTTCACCTTCTTGCTTTTCCGCCTTAAGTCCTGTTTCTCAGGGACTGGGGTTTCTGCTGGAGACTTGGGTGGGGAAGGTGCTTCCTCAGCTGGTTCTACCTCCTCCAGGCTCTGGAGAACCTCATGGAACCTGCCTTCCTGCTGCCGGAAATCATACTCTACACTGGAAGACAGAGAGGAAGGAAGAGAGTAACTTCAAAATGACACACACTGATTTAACATCCTGTTACCCAGAGAATACAAGAGCAGCTCCTGCGGATCAACTACTAAGCTAGTAGAGACCAAGTGCCTGGATGGCTTTGCGTGTTGAGCCATCTCACAGACTTTCCCATTCTTCCCCATTGAATTAAATTAATACCTTTAATGATACCCCTTTTTGTCAAGTAAGTCAGGCACAGAGCATGTCAGCATTCAGGTAAATATTGGGTCTAGCTTCCCTTTCATCTTTGTTTAGTGATCTTCATTGTTAATAGTTCTTTTAAAAAACACTATTCGCCGGGCGGTGGTGGCGCACGCCTTTAATCCCAGCACTTGGGAGGCAGAGGCAGGCGGATCTTTGTGAGTTCGAGGCCAGCCTGGTCTACAAAGTGAGTCCAGGACAGCCAAGGATACACAGAGAAACCCTGTCTCGAAAAACCAAAAAAAAAAAAAAAAAAAAAAACACTATTCATGGAAACCAATTCATTAACATGTAAGCAATATAAAGGCACACGTAATCAAACCAAGTTTAGTTTCCTCATCTGTGAAGTGGAAGTAATAATGACCCCTAATGCTAATGCGTTCTTTGAAATCATCATATTTAAAGTAAGATGTGAACGACATGCCCAGAGCATACTATAATCCATTTGCATATGTTAACCCCTATTTCTGCATTAGTATCATCATTAACACTATTACCACTGATACATTATGCTCTTCGAATTGCCTCTTAGTAATAGGTCTTAGAGAGTTTTGCATATAAGGCTACCTTCCAGCATCTTTCTATGCAGAAAAACTGAAACCCTCTTCTGTGGTTAGATAGCTTCTCCTTTTTTCTTATTTTATATGTGTATTTGGAGTTATTAATATACAGTGTGTTTCATTTGTACTATGGTGACTACCACAAAGGTTTGTAGGTTGGGACTAAGATGCCCAGAAACCCCAGGAATGTGGAATCAGCAAAGAGCCTGGGCCTAGGGGAGGAGCCTGATGTTCCCACAGCCTCTTTGTGCCTGGAAAGGCAAAAAACATGTGTCAGGGACCCTTTGCCTTCCTCCACCCTGCTTAGCTTCCCCTGAGCCCAGAGAACTGGGCTAGGAGGACTGGATCCAGTGAGACAGCTCTGCCCAGTCTGTGTCATTTGTTCACTTCCTTTCCACTTTTTTGCGTGCATTTCAGTGACAAGTACTTGTATGTGTATTCTCAGAAAGTCCATGGCTACCACAGGAGTGTAGAAAATGGCAACAATACAGTCATAAAAGCAAAGCATGCCCCTTGTTTAGCTGGGGGTGGGTGGGGGGATGAAACACTGTATAAGGAAGACAAAAGACCCCACATTGTTCTGGGATGTAGCCTGACCAGCAGAGAGGCCTTTATGCCCAGCAAGTGCTGAAAATCAGCCACTGTTAAAAGACCACCCGCCCTTATCTATGAGAGCTCATGTCACTTTACAGAGCTCAAGATCAGAGTTACCGCAGGTGTAGAAGTAAATCACAATTGTCACATGTGAGAAAGGAAGCCCCAGATGCAGCATTGTCCTGAACATTCTGAAATGGAAGAGACAGAAGGGCAGAGTGGCCTGTCATGTAGCCAGCAGGAGGAGGTATCAATAACCTTCAGCTTGATTCCCCTCTCCTTTTTGGACATCCATTCTCTTTCTGTTACTCTCTGGTTCTGTCTACAGGGACATAATCCTGGCAGGGTGACCTACATAATGGATGAAACAGATTGTAGTTTTCAAAGCAAAGCTCCAGAGTGAATGAACTGCAAGTCATTTCCCTATGCTCAAGTAGTAGAGTGGTACTCTGCTGAAGAAGCATGACTCCTACTCCCAGGTCCACAGGCAAGTGTAGACAACAGGTGCGTGTTCAATGCGCAACACAGATTAGGCGCCGCATATTCACCCAGCCATGCAACTAAGATCGATTAAGTCCATGTGCCAGATCCTGATACAGATGCTGAGAAAGGAGTGACAGATAGATTAGAAGTCTGGCCAGCGAGCACTGGCATTGCTTGACCAGTGCCTTTGTGTCCCTTGTAAATGACATCCCACATCATCAGCAATTTGAGACCTTCTAGCCAAAGCCTATGATTTGCTAGCTCAGTGATTAGAAGCATCCAAACCCTTATCCTTCCCCTGTTGCCCAGTATTGCACCCTAGTTTGTCTTGGAGCAGCTTTCTGTCAATATCAATTGTACTTCCTTCTCCCCAGAGGAAACTTGGGAGATGGATCTAGAGGCTAGAAACAGTCATCTTATGCAACCTCTGCATTGCACCAAGGAAGGAATTTAAAACAGTAAGTTGCAAGCTTTGATTCTCAGCCTCTGTCACTGAAGAATGCATGTGTGGTTGATAGGGTAGAGCCACTTTCAAAGTTCTTTTAGCTCTTGAAATAGCCTTGCCTTATCTACTGTGCAGAAAATAATCTTCATGATAGAGGACAAGACGGAGGCAAAGCAAATGAATACAACCTGCTCATGCTAAGACTCCATGCTGTCTGGTATAGGGCATTCTATCCACCCACCCACTCACATATCCATCCATCCACCCATCCATCCATCCATCCATCCATCCATCCATCCATCCATCCATCCATCCATCTGTCCATCCATCTATCTGTCCATCCACCCACTTATTCACTCATCCATCCATCCATCCATCCATCCACCCACCTACCTACCCACCCACTCTGGTGCTAAATTCCAATGTCATTGCTAGACAGACAAGACACCATCCCTGTGGACCTTGCTTCCCAGAGTTTAAGACGGGTGATCCAGATATGCTTCTCACTTCTCAAGTAGTCCTTCTTTCCAGGCCTTCGCTCATGTGTTCCTACCAAGTTATCCGAGCACACATGTACCACTGGCTGGTTTTTTAAATAAGGCTAAGACATGATGGAGTTTATTGTTATTTTTTCTTTTTTTCTCTTTTTTTTCAACACTTATTTATTCAAGTTACATCTTGATCACAGCCCCCGCCCTCCTCCTCTCATGGTACCACCCTCCCACCTTCTTCCCCCTCTCCCTTCTATCCTTCTTCTCAGGTGAGGGGGCCCCCACATATCAGACTCCCTCAGTTCATCAGTCACATGAGGGCTAAGAGCTTCCTCTTGCTCTGGGACTGGCTGCTTTTTATCTCCTTCTGTTTCTGACTGCCCAATCCAAAGCATACTAACAATAATGAATGCCTGCATTTCCCAAGATTTACAAATATCTCTAAACCTATTAGAAAATATGTTTCTGAGTGAGTCTATCATGTGCCCAGAATTGGAAGTCCCAGGAAGGAAAGAGTCAGAAGACAAAATGTAAACTCTGTCTTCTCAGCTAGATTTGACTTGCTGCCCATCACAGGGGCTGGCTGGAGCAAAAAACTTTTGAGTTGAGTGCTCCTGAGTTTGAAAGGAGGCTGCATCACTTCTTGGCTGGGTGGCCTTGGACAACTTCCTTCTTTCCCCAGGAGTCATGTAGGTGGGAGTTATAATAATAACTTAACTGGGTAGTCAGTCATGATGATGGGAGACTGTAACAGGTGGGATCACTCTACGTGGGGCACAGCCTCTGTCCCACTCTATTCTTCTTCACTGAGTGCTTTGTCTTCTGTCTTCATCTCTTAGGGACAAATGCCTCACCACCTGACCTGCATCTCCAGCGCTTCAGACATTGTATACCTTTGCCCACAGCCTTGCCCTTCACTCTTTCCTTCATGTACATTCAGGGAAGAATACACTATTATGTTTCTATGGAAACACAGCAGGGTTCCATTATAATCACTAGGATTTAGGGAGCTGCCCCTCCACCACGTGTCTGCCACGACTGGTCTTGACAGTTTAAGGGGAATGGAAATGACTTTCTTTTCAAGGCCAAGCAAATAGCAAAGTATTGAGAAGTGTATGTGCTTTGGAAAGAAATTGATTAATGTTTTTTAGGCCAAAGCAATTTATTAACATAAAGTAAAATTGTCATTTTTCTTCTTATTCTCCCTTTGACAAACTACCATTTAGTTTAGAGAGGAGAGGGAGGACATTTTGCTTTGGAGACAGCTGGCTTATAAATGGGGAGGGGCCATTCCCTAGCACCGTCATCTGTCTTTCATCTCAAGTCTGAGTAGACAAGAAGGGACGACAGACCCCCTAGACCTTGTTCATCAACCTCTTGGAAAGAGGAATAAATTGGCAACATATTTGTTTGTAAATTCTGGGCATGAACTCCTTGTTTGAGGCTTGGGTCCCGGGTCCGAGTAGAGCACGAATACCCTTGATACTACCCTCCTTTTGTCCTTCCTCTTGTTCTTCTATCCCTCACTGCCATACTGACATCCACTACAATCTTCTATCTATGTTTCCTGTCATCCATGCAGAATCCTAAAAAGAAAGGTGAGCACTGACAATCTAGTTTGGGCAGAATCCAGTGAGGAATAAATACGAGACAAGAAGAAGTTGTTACAGTGTTGCACCCAGAACTCGAAGCACTGTGATAGCCTAGATCTGTCAAGATGTGTAAAGGTCATCCTCTGGGGGAACATATGAGCTCGGGAATGTCCGTCCGGTTCCTGGGGGCCTTAGTGCTTTTGACACGTAAGATGCATCCAAGCATGCTGCCTCAGTGCCTTTAAAAAACAAGTGTGGGGCAGATGACTAATCTAGCTTCCATCATCATGGTGGATACAAAGTAGATAAATGTTTTAGAGGGAGCCCTGTGCCATGGTTCACCTGGCTGAAGTTACAGTAAGTGAAAGAAATGGCCCAGTAGTTAATGACACACTCTGCTCTTGTAGAGGACTTGAATTCGGTTCCAGGGTGGAACAGCTCACAACCATCTATGTAACTCCAACTTCAGAGGATCCAGCACCCTCTTCTGGCAGTCAAGGGCATCAGCACTCACATGCACATACACACAGAAGCCCACACATAATTAAAAATGAATAATTGAAAACCTTATAAATGCATTACCAAACAACACCACTAGACTCTTGATGATCTTGGCTGGGTAAGCACAAGTTGGGTAAGCCAAAATAAAATACAATGCTCAGAGAAGTGATGTAATCATCCTAAGATTAAACATTCAAAAATAAAACAAGCAAATTTATAGAGCCAAATTAAGAAAGGTGGGGGACTGGGGAGGGAGACTCCTGATTTTATATATCTTTAGCTTTGCAAAACTTTAGATAATGTATTTTCATTTTATTCTCATTTGTAATTCACACACACACACACACACGTATAATATATTAATGTGCAGTAGGTAGTTTAAACAACAGATAAGTATTTATCATTGTTCTAAAGGGCTGGGATACCCAAGAGCAAAGCCTCAGTGGACTTGGTGTCTGGTGAGGGCCTATTTTCTGGTTCACAGATGGCCTTCCTCTCCCTGAAACTCTAAATGATAGAAGGGGTCCCATCTCATTCATGAAGGTTGTATTCTTCCGATCCAATCATCTCCCACTTTCAAACTGCCATGAAATGGGATACTAAGATTTAACATGGATTTAGGAAGGCACAAATATCTAGCCCATAACACCTGCCTTCCTGGCCTTTACTTCTTTGTTCTTTATCCCTAATGAGGAAATATTTGCACATAAGGGTCATATTCTGAGGAGAAGAAACAATGCATACCTCCACCCTGTTATATTAGAATATGCAGTAATTTAAATGTATAATAATAACAACTATCATTTATGGAGTGAACTCTGTATTCCAGACATCATACTACAAGGTAACATTCCCTCTCATAATTCTCATAGTTCCATGAGATAAACAATATTATCTTCATTTATCAGTTGAGTAAACTGAGGCAGGAGGGAATAAATGTTCCTTCCAAGAATTTGACCCATGGTCTAATCCTAAAGATTATGCAGCAGTATACACTCTTCACTGAAGAAACATAGTTCCACATAACCACGTAAGAGCTGGGTGACAGAAAGTGTGTAGATGTGGGGTGGGATGGGGTGGAAACAAAGACCTAGGTTTCCTGTGTGGTCCTGCAATCCTCTGTGGAACCAGACTCCAGCTGAGCTAAGCCATGTCAGTGGTCCCTACACCCTAGCTTACTTCAGAAAATCCTTGGCAGTGAGCCAATGTATGTAGAAAAGGTGTTCCCCATTAGGGGACAACTTAGTTAAGATTGTACTTGGGTTCAACTGTCTTTAGTCTGAGTCATGGTTCTGGGCTGCTGCTGTCCCTCTCCAGTGGCCCTTGACACTTCCTTCTTAGAAAGTGCTTCTCACTGCTTTGTAAAGAGGAGCCCTTGCCCTCACCTACACTGAGAGCAAGCTGGACTCTACAGCCTCTCCCTGAAGACAGAACATGACCAGATTCATCTGAGCTCCTTTTCTACCTCTCCTGGGAGCACACTGAGGCCGCTCTCCTCAGAACCAGTGTGTACCACATGTGGTTAGCCTCCTGCAGCTTTCCTTTACAGAGAATCAGCTGTGGGAATTGATGAATCTAGGGTGGACAGTTTGCCTTAGGGAGGTAAATCATATCACTTTGGGGAACAGCCACAGTTTGGGAAAATAGTCTTAGTGTGTGTGTGCCCCCAAATACCACCACTGCTTCAAGGGGTGGTATTCTCCAAACTTTCTCTCTGTGAGTGCTTTGTTTATTGTTTATAGGTTATAAGTTTGGGCATCACAACTTGGAGCCATTTCCAACTGTCAAATGCACTCACTCTAGGGCATCTGTCTGCTGATGGCTCCTCAGAGGACCACAGATTGTTCTGTGTGCTCTGGGAGCGGCGCACGCACCAGAGCCAAGCTGGGGTACAATCTAGACCTCCATGAAAAGAAGCATTCTAAGCTCTCCAGAAGTGCTGGCTGTTTTCCAGAAACGTAACACGTGTTAACTGATGAAGCAAGGTCAAAAGGAGATAGGAGGCAGGAAAGCCTTCTGCAAGTAGGGGCAGCTAACTAGGATCTTGGGCAACTCAGCCTCTCTGGGGCTCAGTTTCCTCATCGACACAATGGGAGTAATAACCCTGTCATCTGGAGTCATCCACGTAGTGCTTAGCAAAATGCCTGGCACGGTGACTTGTTTAACAGATGGTAATGATTTTTCTATGAACTTGACGAAGAGGTAAAGACTGGGTCACAGTGTTGTCATTTGTGGCCTGTGTGCCGCAGCCCCCTCTTGCTATTCCAGTGTGGTACCCAGTGTGCTTGACTCTATATTTATGGCTTGTTTTAGCCTCTTTAGCTGTTAATGCATTAGAGTAGTTTTCACTTTTTATTGCAGATAAATTGCTGTTGCAGTAAATCTTCCTCCTCCCCTCTTAAGCTCCTAGAGAGAAGACAGGGATGAAGCTACAAAGAGAGGCAGGAAGTAAGGACAAAGAAATGACTTGAATTTCAACCTATCAGCCTCTGAGAAATTGCCACCTGTACCCCAAACTTTACGACTGTTTCCCAAGGAAAGTATTTAAGCTATGCTTGTGACCAGTGGCTGGCGATGTTAGATAGCATTCCTGGGAGACAGCACTCACACTGACAGTGTGGCTCAGACCATACAGGAATTTAATGAGGGCTAGAGATGCACCTGATTGCTAGAAAGGGCAGCACTGCTGTGTGCTTTAGAAATGTTTTTCCCTGCAGACTTCATCGCTGTCCAGAGAAGGGAAGAAGCTGTGGTTCTCTGTTTACCTGCCTCCATGCTGGGTGAGGATGAGCCACAGACAAAAGGAAAAAAAAAAAAACTAAATAATTTAAGGGGAGAGTTGGTTGCTAAACCCACAGGACTGAGGCATACTGGAGTTTCTAGAGAAATGCCTTTTTCTCTGATTAGGTAATATCTTGAGCAGCAGGCAAGATAAGGACCCAGTGTCCAAACAGCTTAACCACAGAAAGAAACTCAAGAAAGGGTCCACGTCACGTCACCACCAACCACATGACCTTTGGCAGCTCACTGGCTCTCTGAGGCTCTCTTTGCTCTCTAAAATGAAGCCCTCATTTTTTTTTTCTGCAGGGTGCACAGCTGTGAGGCTGTGACCTGTGTCCCAGGGAGTCTCTTTGTCATGTACTGTCACTATCAAAACCAAGAGGAGAAAGCCCCTGGAAAGAGATTGCTAGGTACAAAGGAAAGCTCCTGCAGGGGACCTCCTTTTGAATATCTGCCCAGTGCTTCAGGATTTTACCAGTGGAGACATAGTAATGAAACTAGCAGAATTAAAGCATCCTGTGGTCTGCGGAATTTGAAGAGCTTGGGAAGGTCGTGGAAGCTTCCCGTGTGGCACTTGGCATTGTGTGCTCCTCGGTTCACTGGGTAGGGTGTTCACACCCCTCCCCTGTAGTTGTGAAGGTCAGTGCTTGGCACATTCACCAGGTCAGGTACCTGCTGTGAATTCTCTAGGATTTTGCAGAGGTTGGTGCCAGCCTTTGGGCTCTTTGCTGAGAAGCAGGCTTGGGATTTTTGTTTCTGTTTTTGTTTGTGTTTTTTGATCTTAACTTTAATTACAGGAAAAATGTCAGCCTGGATTGCCAATGGTTCCTCATCTTAGAGGATAGACTTCAAATGATTCCCCTAAGCAATGTGTATTGCAAACCAAAGCCCCAGAGGTATAGGAAGATACCTCATTCCAGGAACAAAACCCTCTTCCTCCTTCCCTCCCCCCTACCTCCTTTCTCATGGCACCTTACTGAATGTGAGGAGGTCTATCTGGGAACATCTAATCCCCAAATCAAAGCCAAGGTGAAGGGTAACTCAGCCTTCCAAGGATGTATCACAAAGAAATACTAGTTTCCCTGGCTATTTTATGAATGAACCAATTCCATTCATGGATGGGCTGTCACAAAACCTAGGAAATCAATTGTCATTTCCTCTTTTTAAAGTCCCCCAACTTTACCTCATTCAGAGGTTCTTAAACCTTTCCAAAGACCTTGTTAACAACTCGCTCCGAGGCAGTAGGGAAAGGACCTGTCCCACAAAGAGAGCTGGGCTTCTGAAGCAGGTGTGCTACGGTCACGTTCTGACGTGCATTAGGAAATGCTTCTTTAGTGTGAAGCCTCACAATGTTGTTGCTAGAGTAAACTAGTGAGGTAAGTGTTGACCAAGCTTTAACAGCTATCTTAAGTGTTCCACCTCTGAAAGCAGTGGGCTCTGGAATCTGGCTTCGCAGTACTTAGTGCTAAGACTGCTATTTCAATGACAATATGAAGATAATCAATCATAAGCAAGCATGTTGCTTCTTTTCAGCCTTGGTTGCTTAATTGAGTACAAATGCCAGGTTCTGTTACAGCTTCACAGTTTCCTCATCTATAGAATGGGGGCTCTTTAATGTACCCCATATATTGTGAAGATTGAGCACAGTGGGGGAGGCATTTTGCCCTGTAAATAGTAGATACTCAGTGAGCTATGGCTCCATTACGGGTATCTGTTCTGTATTTCTTTCCCTTAACTTGTTTCTCAGTGAACAACTGTCCTCAGCTGCTAAGATTGTAAAAGTGATCAATACAGTCTGATAAGCTGGCCTTCAATGAGACACGCAGAATTTCTATATTATATAGGTTTAATGGGAAATGCCTGGTTCCTATTGCCACTGATCAAATGAGAAGGAATTTCATGGCCTGAAAAAAAATTTCACTCTATTCACTCTTCTTGTTCTAGAGGGCCAAAACCCTCCATCATTCTAGGTAAAAGTGCAGACTTTGCATTCCTTCTGGTAGCTCTGTGAGGAGATAAACTGCCTACCTGCTCCAGTTTTGGGGGCTGCACACATTCCTAGGCATGTGACCTCAGACTCAATCACCACCACATCTCTTTGGACTCTCCAGTCTCTTTATCCCCAGGATGGCCTCTGTGTGACACTCAGGCCACCTAGGTAATTGTCCCCATCTTAAAACTTTAACTTAGTCCACAGTCATAATGTTTCTTCTGCCAGATAAAGTCACATCTTCCCAGGGTCCAGGCATCACATTGTGGATACCTGAGGTATCTGCCCATCACCCTGGAGAGCCTGCAGCTCTAATGCTTTAGTGACCCCCAAGATTACCCAGAAGCCTATGGGAGTTCTGTGGCTGTCTACAGTCAAGTTTTCCCTCCTCTCCAGAGCTGGCACAAAAGTCCTGAATGGTGATGCTAGCTAGATGACCATAAAGAACAGGATGTCAATGTCCTGTGAAACTGCAGCGGCCGTCTGAGTCATCTGAGGAAGATTTGATTAGGTTCCATCTCATTGAGGGTATACAGCGTTCCAAGTATTTTAAATTGACGATCCATGGGCTGCATCCAGACTTTATTTGATTCAGCTCAAAGGACCTGCTATGTAGAAGTCCTTCATTCTTAATAGAAACATTTGATTATTACAAGCCCCCAAGCCCCCAACCAAAGCGGGGTTGCACACAAAGGGCAACCGTGATTTTGTTCTTGGTGATCCACACAGCTGTCCCAAGCCCTCCACTGCTTTTAACTCTCACCTCACATCAATATAGTCACATTCTTCTTTTGTAAGCTTGGATTGAGTGCCAATTGTGTACTATACACTGGCCTGTGGTACATTAGGATCCATGGAAAAGCAAAGGGGTGGACATGCCATCAGGGCCTTTTGTGTGTGTGTGTGTGTGTGTGTGTGTGTGTGTGTGTGTGTGTGTGTGTGTGTGTAACATACATAGACCTATATAAGAAAGAAGTAAGGAAATGTATGACACAGAATTAAAGTCCATGAGTTCCACTAAAGGGATGGAAAGAGGCTAAGCAGGGGGCATTGGGAAGACAATTGTTCTTCTAGTTCCCACTTCTCTCTTGCAACTTTCAAACATTACCTAGTCAGCTTCTCCACTGACCCACAAGCTTTCCCGTTATTCTCATTTCCCAAGGAATATGCTTGGATGGGGGATGGACCCTCCCCCCACCCCTGGGGGGGGGAGCATCCTATTATTCTCCTTCAAAATGTTAGAGACATTGTACAACTTAAATCAAGTAGGACTTAAATCTCCTCTGAGATCTTTATCAAGAAAAATAAATGCATGAGCCATGTAACCAAAGTCTCCCAAAGAGGCTGTGGTGACTATTTTTAGAGTGGGTGTGATGATGAGATGCAGGCCGATGTGGCTGGAGGAGCAGAAGACAGGGCGAAGGAAGCAGGAGGGATGTGTCTCCCAGAGAGCGCCTGCTCTTGAGAAGAAAAAATGGGCTGAACTGTTTTGTAAACTTCAATAAGAAATATGCCTCCTCTGTGGTTACACAGACATACTCAGACACACACAGACACAGTCTCTCTCTCTCTCTCTCTCTCTCTCTCTCTCTCTGGCTTTGAACTAGCAGCAATCCCCCTGCTTCTGTCTACCAAGTGCTGGGATTACAGGCCTGCCCTACTGCACCTTGATATTCTTGTGGTTTTTGAGATGCTCCCATACCCATACACAATTTTTTTTTTTTACTTATTCTTTTCTGCTTAAAATCAGTCTACTTTTAAATTTTAAACAAGTATACAAACCAAGCATGGTACTTTTAGAAAAGGGGACCTGTTTCATTCCTCATGAATATTTAAGAGGATTAGTTTCACAAGTTAAAAGCTTCAATAAAAACGCTTAAAATTACTACAGTCTTGCTAGATACTGTTGCTTGCCCATGGCTGTGAACCTGAGATCTGTTCCCTCTTTGCAAAGAAATGTGATAAGCAAGTACTGGGAAGGGCTGAAAGACGAAGAGGCAATGAACACAGATTTTCCCTTCTAGGTAATCAGAAGGATTGAAATAAACTTGAAAAGAGAACAAGTTTCTCACTAGGTAATTCGTGTTATTTAATCTTGGGAACCACCAGTAGCATTCATGCAACATTTTGGGTAAATTGACCTGGGATTAAAGCTAACAAAAGTGAACCGGGAGACTGAAAAGGCTAGAAGCAGCTTAAACTGAGGTAAAGCCAACTCCAACCCCTCCCCTAGGAGTTTAGCTAAAACAAACAAACAAACAAACCCGAACAGTGCTGGGGACATAGCTGAGTGTCCTGTGTTTGCCTGGTACTGTAAAGCTCTATGTCTAATTGTCAGTACTGCAAAGCAGCATCTTTGCCCCTGCAGGGGTCAGGGGGGGACAGAAAAACAAAAAACAAACTGAAAACAACCAACGAACAACAACAAATGAAAAACTTGAAGTCATACTCCGTGGTTCACTGAACCTCTGGAAGCTCTGAAGAGCCATGCATGTGGTTTTTAGGTATCAGTCCAATGCTGTACTCCGTAATGGTTTATCCAAGAGATTCCTGGCAAGAGGAGGGAGCCAAAGAGGCTTGGAGGTCAGAGAGAATGAGCTGCTCAGAACCAGTGACCTCAGCCTCTTGACAGGAGCAAAGCCATAGCCTGTGGCTGATGAGGTGAGCCCTTGGACAACACCACTTAGCAGCCTCTCTAGGGAAGAAAAGCTAGTGGGCAATCCATCATGTACCATGTGCTTTATGTACAGTGACAGGCCCTGGACCCATCCGTCCTGAGGGAGAGGGACCACACCCTGAGGACCAGTACTTCACATCACTTGCTCATTATCTTCTAAGGTCTGACTTTCCAGAACACAACACAAGTTTGAAGTCATTTGAATTTTTTTTTTTCTTAAATGACAACTCTCATCTCACTGTTGCCATGACAGGATGCTGTACTGATCTTTTTTCTTTTTTTTTTTTTTTTTTTGCTTTCACTAAATTAATTGCCCTTTCCTTTGTGGTGATTTAGAAGCAAGAATACAGACTCTGTCTGGGATGGCAGTCTGGCTCTGAATGACAACGAGGGCTGCATGTTGTGAAGGACAGATACAAACCATGCATGCTGGGATGGAATGGCAGGAGAACAGGAAGGTGTGCAGGGCCAGCTGGTTTGTAACTTCCTTTAGAATGCTTGCTTGGGATGTTTGAAGTAACGGTTAGAAAAGCAAAAACATTCTCAGACTCTGGAAGGTCTCAGTTTAACCAAATATTGTCACTGTTAATTCAGCTTAGAATAACATAATGTCATAACTATAAGGCACCATTGGGATCATCTAATTAAAGCCTCTCATTTCTCCAATAAGCAAACTCAGAAGCCAGAAATGACTTGCTCAGGGGAAGGTCATGAAACTCGTACTAGACTGGAAACACTGCCATTCTTTTGCTAACATAAGCTAATTTTAAAAAATCGTTGAAAAATCATAGATAATGCATCACCTGGGCACTTGAAGGAAGACTGTCTAAAATGTCGGGGGAAGTTAGTCCCTACCAGTTCTTCCCGCTTCTGATGAATAGCTTTTTATCTGGCTTTGCTGTCTAGACATGTAATAATTTGTTGTTCTCTTAGTGATTAGGAAGTTTGCTTAAGATGGGAGATTAAAAATAAGGAGCAGCAAGTGATGAGAAGCCCTGGTTTACTTTCCAGTGCTGCAGGCCTTTCTCAAGAGTCCTCTTTTCTGGGGAGAGGGGTACTTGCTTTGAGTTGTGAAGGTGTGCTTTTAGGTTTGGGAGTACTTTGTAAGCAGTCTTGAGTCTTCCGTTATTTGGTGTAGACATTAGGTCTTCCATGTAGGGAGTAAAATCAAGGGGAACATGCTCAGGGCCCTGCCTGCATGGAAGCTCGTGTCCGGGTACACAGTGCCTCATTAGGATGAAATCTCAAGTTACCAACAGAAGGAGGGAGAAGCTCCAAGAGAAGACAGGCAGCTGGGTGGAGCAGTGGTTTCCTCAGGCCCTTGCTCTCTTTTTTCCGGGGAGAAATGTCATGCAGAAATCGAAACTATACTCTTATCAGACAAAATTAGATGTCGTCAACTAAAATGAGTGTTTTCTCGGCTGCACTTCCATTGTTTCCCCCAAGAGGGCTGCCAGCTGAGGAGACACTGATCTTTCTAGTAATAGCAGCAATGAGCCTTCAGGTGTGTGCAGAAGTTTGCAGTCTCCACGGGCATTCGGACATGTGTCAGTTGTTTTCCTGGCCAATCTGAATACAGGTCATTGTCCTTACTCTACAAACAAGGAAACTGAGGCCAGGACGAGCAGGCAGATATCAGATTTGGGAATTCAAATCACAGGCCTAATAATTGCCTTTACTGAAGCCTTGTCTTACACTGACAAGAAGCAGGATATTGATCAGTGAACACAAAGTACTCATAGTTATTGACCCAGAAGACATGTGGGACATTGAGTGTAGAAAAGACACCACCGTGAAATAGGGTAACTAGGATTAGAAAGATCTGGATGTGAGTCTCAATGCTGGCCCCTTCTGCTCTCGAGATGTTCTGCATGAGTTGGGCAAACCTCCAAACTTCCTGAACTCCTCTACCCACCTCCTGGCAAGCAACTACAATGAGACTCAGGCATGCAGAGCTAGAGGGCACCTGTTCTCAGGGTCACCTATTGCCTCAGAGGATTTGCTCCTAGACTCGGTGGATAAGAAATCCAACAGACCCTGCCTTGGAACCAGATTTAAAAACAAAACAAAACAAAACAAAAACCATTGCACAAACACCTTCTGTTTTAAGACTCAGGTGCCTTAAAAAGGACTCTGCCTCTCCCAGCTCTCTATCCTCAGGTCAGCTTGCTTGCTCGTGTGTTCTGTGGACCCCGAGGCTTCCTGCCCTGTAGAGCAGGTCACAGTTGGGGCTGATACCTGTATATGATGCACGCCGTGTTTTGGCAGGTGCTGCAGTTGTTGATATCTTGGCCAGTCCGATAAAAGTTCCTCCTAGAAGACAGAACACATTCAGGATGAATGCATAGGGAAAAACCACGTGAGGCACACATCTCATCTCAGTCCCCCAAGGCTCAGCGCGCACAAGGCCCCCTAGATACGTGAAGATACAAGGAAAACGATGGAGATGGATGAGGTTGTAACTACAGAACCTCCGTTTTCTGAGGTGCTTTGGTACATCTTTAACCGATTTCAAATGTCATGTGTTTTTGTTTGTTTGTTTGTTTGTTTTTCCGGCTTATAGGAGGAATTTTGCAAGGCAGAAGGGGAGGGTGTTAGTTATCACCTGGGAAAACAACAGAGCGTGGACGTTTTTTGAAGATGTTGCTTGTGACCGCCTGGGCTCTCACTCTGTCCCTTCCCAGAAAATGACTTCACTCAGGGGTTTTTAACGTAAAGAAATTCACCTTACCCTTCAGTGAGAGCACGGGCTTTCTCCAGATCCTGAATCACATTCAATAGGACTTTAATTTTCTCTTGGTTTGAGTGCAGCGATTCCTCTACTGATTGGAGCCGGCCTTGGAGGTCACAGAGTTCCCCCTGCGCCAGGTGACTGTGATTGCTGCCACCAATCTCCTTGCTCTGAGGTTTTTTCTCATGCCTTGGAATGGAGGAAGGGAGGTGCCCACTTCCGAGGCCAGTCTGAGACTCTGGGATATCTGACTGGCTGGGGATCTTTGTCACATGCTCCCAGCACATAGGGACAGATTTGGATGCACTGTCACTTCTGAGTGATTCCAGGTCCTGGTGATTGTCACTTGGTGCTTGGCAATCAGAGGCTCTTCCTACACGGGCTGGCTGACTATGGGAGCCTGGCTCAGTAGAGCTGTGAGTCCGTGGTGGTGAGGGAACACACATCTTCTTTGACTGAGATGACAGAAGGCCAATGTCTTTGTCATCAGGGTTGTCTTTGGGTAAAAGCAATTCAGGTGTGAGTTTCCCTGTTCCTGGGGTGTTGTTGGCACTACTATTAGCATTTGAACAGGATGGGAATCTTTCCAGATCTGAAGTCATCACTCTTTGCCCATCCCCTGGACATGTGGCTACCAAAGTGGGTGTGGAGTTGCTTTCTTCAGCTGAACTTTCCGGGCTGAAAGCAGACTCTCTAGCTTCCCAGGTTGGACTGTGGCAGATATCATCAGGAACCTGAATGGCAGCTGTTGCTTTCTCTGAGGACCTCCAATTCTCAGATTCGAAGCAGAAGCTAACAGGCCCATTGCTTTGCACCCTGGACATCCTAGGGAGAAATGGGTGGGGCATCTTGAGCCTTCGAGGCCCATCCTCGAGATGCTGAGCCAGCCTCAGGAAGACAAGGTCAGAGGACACGATATCCTGTTCAGAGAGGTTGCCGTTGACCTGTATGGCACTTGGGGATGCTGTTGGCATTTCCACCAGAGATTTGCTAGTTGTGAGTTTCTTCCTTTTGAAAACCGGGAAATGCTTCCTGAGACTAGGGGAGGTCTGGACAGAGATGCTGCGGAAGCCTCCTGCCTTGTGGGACCTGGGGAAGGACAGTGAGTAGGCGGCAGGATGATGGTGCCTGGGTGCTTGTGCCTTCCCCATTACACCCGGGTCTTCGGGTGTTTGGGTGTCAACCTCGGTCACGCCAGTTGGATTCTTAGTGTTTCCATCGTCCTTGAATCGCACTTGCTGCGATTTGCTCCTGCGGTGGTGTGGCTGTTTCACAAGCTCCACAGACTCAAGACTGCTTCGCTTTAGGAGCGCAGGCCTCACTTTCATACTTTGCTGGGCCATGGAGCCTCAGTGAGAAGGAGAAGAACCACACACTTGTCCTGGGAACATCTCTTTTAGGTCTGTAGAGCAGTATCCAATGATGGAGACAAGGAGAATGGCCAAGCAGGATGCAGTGGTTCTCTCCTCTTAATACAGGAAGCCCTGCTGGCCATTCCCAGCCTGACTGTTCTACTTAGGATCTGTCTGGAATGCTTCCTCTGCAGTTGAAATGTTATGCCACTGCAGTCATAATCACGGAGCAGATAAGTCAGTAAGTGAGTTAGGCTAATTACGAGACATCTGACCTACCAAGAAAACTGATGGGCTCCTCTATCGGTGGATTCCAAGGAACAGTTTTGATCGTAGAAGCTCCCTGTCTTGAACAGAGAGGCAGTAAACGTACCATTTGGGGGATAGTGCCACACTTGGAATGTGTGAGTTCTGAAAGGAACCTGCTATGTCTAGACCATAGGGCTGCGTTTCCCAGAGCATTGAACTGCAGCGCAAGGCTGTGGGAACCTTAAGCATATCTTCTTGCCATAGCATGTAACTAGGCAAAGTAAGAGATGACCTGGGGCTCAGCTGCTTTGATGGCAAATGATGTTCCTAAGGGAACTTCTCCACGTATGTCAATCAGAAATTTGTCCTCTGGGGCCATTGTTTTCTTCCATGTTGCTTCCCTGTGTTTCAGTGAGGAAAACTTAACTTCTTAAGTAGCCTCACAAGACCCAGAAGGGTATGACAAGGGCAGAATCAAGGCATTGGGTACCCTCAGGGGGCTGGGCTCTGTGGTGTGGAGTCTCGGCTGAAGTTCACATATGGACAATGAA
The DNA here is from genome assembly GCA_907164525.1 of Lophiomys imhausi. Lineage (NCBI taxonomy): Eukaryota > Metazoa > Chordata > Mammalia > Rodentia > Muridae > Lophiomys > Lophiomys imhausi. Next base: position 4,286,207 of record CAJQZJ010032904.1, read on the forward strand.
CCACATCTGCAGCCTTTGTTTGAAGATGTTCAGCTGAGAACCCGTGGTCATTGCATCTGTCTGGCCAGCACTGGAGACCAGAGAGCCTTTATAAACAGCCAAGAAGTGCCTGAAAAGTGAGAAACCACAGTCACTAAGTTCTAATCTCTTAGCTGAGCTTCCTTTGAGTGAGAACATCTAGGACTCAGCCTGCCATATTGCTGTCCCCCAGTCCTCTTAGTAAGCAAGGGTGCAGAGCCTTAAAACGAAATTCCTGTCTACCTAGATCACGTTCTCTTCCGCTGTTCACCATGCAGCCAACTCCATCTGTGAACACTTACCTTCAATAGCACTTCTTTAAGGAGCCTTGACAGTGACTTCCTCCTGTATCCCTAATGCTAGAACACACCAGAACTCCCATCTTAGATTTCCATGACATCATTTGCTAAGTGTTCATCACAGCTTTGTTTCTGATAACCCCCAAAGAGATAGATACAGTCCTCCCGTAGGAGGCTAAACAAGCTATGTTACATCCAACATGTGAGATACCACTCAATGATAAAAAAGAAGAAAATATTGGCATGCATCACTTAAGTGGAGTAGTAAAAACAAGAATGTCTCAAATGATTGCTTTGTATGATTCCATTTGCACAGCCTTCTTGAAGTTAAAACAGAATTTTAATAGACAGTATATTAATGGCCACCAGAGCGCTGGGAGGGAGGAGAAGTGGATCTGGCTATTAGGATACAAATCCAGCTGTCATTACATAGTCGCTTATGTGCACACTTACTTAATGTGTATGGCACTCTACCCTGTGACTTAGAGAGCCTGTAGTTGGAGCTTTTGCAGTCTGTGCTTGGGTTTCCAGCCCTCCTTTGGGCTCCCTGTAGGTGCTTGATGAACATGTGCTGAAAGGGTGAGTGGCCGTGTAAAGGACAAGTCCCCAGGAAGTTGAGGAGAGCCTGTGTACAGACAAGGCGGGTGGAGGTCCTGGGTACCCTGCAGGGACAAGAGAGTCAGTGGCTTCTCCCAGCTATGACTGACATTTACTTAAGGATGAAATTCTTCTCTAACATCTTCATTTTTATTGCTTTCAAGGAGATAAAAAATGTGCACAAAATTCTCCAAGGAGCGTGTACCTTGTAAGAATAACAGCCACCATTTACTAGATACTCATCTCTACCATGCTGAGGGCTTTCTACACATTAATCATAACAACTCACATTTACTGAGTAGCCACTGATGTGACAGGTGCAGTACCAAGCACTTCTCATGTCTGAACTTGTTCACCCATCACAAAACTCCCACGCAGATGGATGCTGTTCCTCCCATTTTACAGCTGTGGGCATTGAGGCTCAGGAAGGTTAGCTAACATGTCTAAAGATAAACAGCTCATGGTAGAGGCAGGATCTGATCCTAAACTGTGTCCCTCCAACCTTGACTCTCTAAAACCACCCCCACTGTCTTTCTAGTATAGAATCATCCCATTTAATCCTTACAACAGATGGATGAGATATCATCCTGACTGGAACGAAAACTCAAGGCTCCCAAGAAGTTCAAGGTACAATTTTAATCCAAGTATCTGCAATTTCAAGTCGGGAAGCTTTGGTTCTGTCCTCCTGGGATCTGCCTGGCGTGTGGACAGATGCTGGCAGTGGTTTGAAATATCACTTCAGGTATGAGAGATATAGAGGACTGTCCCAATCTACCCTTGTAAGAACAAAGCAAGCCAGAGAGATGTGGAGTGATGCCAGTTCATAGCCTGCCTGGGTTAACCAAGAGATCATAAAATATGTGACAGATATATTTCCCTTCCCAGAACTTGGTTATCTTGGAGAGAGTTATCTGTGTGGTACCCTGTCTTACTGAGCAGACCCAAACTCTTGGCTTCTCTAGAAATAGTCCTTTGCTCCTGAAGTAGGAACTGAGGTGACACACTCAATTCCTGCTGCTGGGGGGGGGGGGGGTTCCTTGCATAACAGGTGGAATGCAGCCTATCCTTTGTCTCTTGGTCTCCTTCTTTCTCTGGAATTTCTAGATAATGCCATGGCCACACTGTCTTTCCCTGCTCTTACTGCCTCGAGAGGGTTCACCTGACTCCTGATCCTGGGTGCATGTGTGTGACTGGTCCCAAAAGGGATTGAAGTCATCCATTTGAGATTCTGCCATAAAGCTGTTTGAAATTGACCACCTTCATATTCTAAGTGTATCTTAGATCCTATTTCTTACTCACTGAAGAATTTCATTTTTTATTGTCATGTAAAATGGGATGACACCCAGAAATGGCTCATTCTCATGAGAAGCACATGAGATAATGTTGACCAGGACCTATGCCCAAAACCTAGCAGACAGGAAGTGACCAGCATGTTCTTCCTATTGCTGGTATTATCTGCCATGTCTCCTTTTGGGTCCCAGGGACTGTGTAGCTGTGTGGGATGGTGGGGAGAGGGAATGTGGCTTGCAGCCAACCATACCCACAGGGCTCTGTAGCCCACCCATGGGTGAACCACCCTCTTCAGCTTTCCTAGAGAAGTAGAGGTGGTTTTTTAGAAAGAATGAGCAGTTTTAAAGAACCATCACCACCTGGCTCACTGGTCTAAATATCAGGCTAGTCTCCGACCATGGCATTGCCACATGACTCCCCAGGGTGATGATCCCATCACCCTGCATGACACACCAACCAATAGCTTTAATGTCAGTTCCATGATTCCAAGACTTTGCATAGGCTCTTTAGGTCCAGTTGAATCTATAAGTATGGTCCTTTGATGAAAAAGTCTCTATGCCCTTCCATAAGCAGTTGATATGACTACCCGAGTACCTGTGGGGACAGGAAGCTTGCTACTTATTTCATAGTCACATAATTATTGTATGTTTATAGTAACAAGTGTGCATTGAAAACTTGTGTGACTAAGTGCTGTGTGTGCATTTGACTCTAACTTCTCAACGTGACCTTCTGCACATGATTCTCATCTTGTATGGTGAGCAGCCAAGATTGACGAGACTGTCACACACCTGAACCCATGCACCTTGGACTCTTTACCTTGACCTTCATAGCCTATACCTCCCGATGACTGCTTCTGTGGACTTCATTGTCTAATTATCCTTTACCTTTCATTTGCACTTCAACTCCAAGACACAATCTGGAGCTGGTTTTTGTGAGTGCTAGTGTCTAGTGACCATTGATTATATGCCAGGCATTGTGATGGGTGTTTTTCATTTACTCTCTGAGTCCCGATGACACACTTAGAGGCAGGTGATACCAGTTCCTCATTTTATAAATGTGGACACCTAGAAACAGGAGGAGTAAGTAGTTTGTCCCAAGTTGGTTCCCTGGAAAATGACAGAGCTGGCTCTCCAGCTTAAGCACTGGCTCTGGAGCATGGATCCTAAGTGCTGGGCATTGCTGCCTTCTCCGGGGCTCCAATCACTCCTCACAAAACCTGCAGCAGGTTTCAAGCTACTCCTACATTCCCCCAAAAGCCAGCTATCATTCCATTTTCAGCACTGCCCTTTCCCTGGGAAAGCTCTGCCCCCTTTAGAAATTTTCATTTGACCTTTAAATGTAGTTGATTTTCTATTTGTAAAGATATCATGAGTTTATTATAAAAATTCAAATAATGTGCATTTTATAAGGAAAGAAAAGAATCACTGGATACCTTACAATACAAAGCCACCGTGCATCACCAACATAGCCGGTTCTGTTCCTTGTGCCTCAGAGTGCAGTCTGCGTGCATACTGTTTGCATGGATAGAATGATGGACAGGAAGCCTTCCCTTCGATGAAGAATCTGGAGAAGGTGTCACATTGTGACTCACAGATTTCTGCTATCCTTCTAACAAGGGGTAGGATTCTGCTGTGAAGTGTCCCTTGATCTCTTTAAATAATCTCCACTTGATGATATTTAGATATTTCTAAGTACGTGGTGTTATTAGTAATGACATAAGCAACATGTTTTCTGTGTGAACCTTGGCATATTTTTATAATTATCTCCTTGGAATAAACTCATAGAAGAATTAGTAGGTGAAAGTAACTGTATTTAACATTCTGTTGAAGTTGTCAGTTTATAGCTTAGTCTTCTGGAATGTTTTGTGTATCTAGACTCCTACGTTTGTGTACAGGAGGTCTGTCACTGATGCTTCTGCCTGTATGCTTGGGCAGTTCCTAATAACTTTTTAAAAATTGCTAATAAAGGAGAGGAAATATTTTATCTCATTCTTGGGTGAAAGTTATTTTAAATGAGCATTCTAAGTATTTTAACAATTTATTTTTAATTATGTATAGGTAGTTGGGTACACATGTAAGTGGAGTGTGTGAGAATTCCAGAAAGGAGTGTCAGATCCCATGGAGCTGGAGTTACAGGCAGCTGCGAGGAACATGAGCTAGGTAGGTGCTTGGAACCAAACTTGGGTCCTCTGCAAGAACAGCAAGTGCTCTTAACAGCTGAGCCATTTCTCCAGCCCTACTTTTTGTTTTTAAGTTTGATCTTATTTTTAATTACAAACATTTAAAATTTTTGCTCTACACTATGTTTAATATAGGTAAAGACAGAAATTGAAACTAAATATCAGAATCGTTAAGCTAATATGAAAATTCTGTGCTTTAGACAGGGCCTGGGAAGTTTAGGAGACAGCCTTCTCTTTCAATGAGACACATAATTGTGTTCCAACTTTTCAGTCCCTGGCTCTCTCTGGGCCCCTTTTCTGGGGCATTCACCTGGCTGAAAGACACAACCCTCTGGAGGCCTTAAGTCTCACGGGCTTTCAGCTGTCCACTAATTGATAAGGAGTTCCTTTGGCCTTGGTGGTTAGGGCTCAATTAATAACCTGGCTAGAGTCCAGAATCGCTTCCCAGAGTGATCCAGGAGCCCGCTGCATGCCTGCAGGCTGGGAGCCACAGCTGATCTTTGCAATAGTTTTGAATTTTCCCTTGACTTACTGAACATCACCCAACTGTTTATACTCCAACCATGCCTTTCGCCCATATCAGAGATCCTTAGAGAGTCAGTCAGTGTCCACCCGTTTGACAACCACAATCACAAATGTCACCTCCGCCAGCTGCAAACCTTGGGCTTCCTCTGCACTGCCTCTCCAGCTCTCTGTTCTGGAGGGTGTCTAGGTGATACTATGAAGGACTAAGTATGTAGGCTTTTGTTCAGAATTGGCTTGGACTACTTGCTGGCCTGGAGCAAGTGAATTGGCCTACATAGAACATCATGTAATTGTGATATTGAAAGAGATATCTAGGGTGGCTGGTGGGTCAACATAGCTCATTGGATAGAATGTGAATGAAGATATGAGACGTTTGTAAGTGGGTCTTGGGCCATCCACCTCCACCGATGGGAAGGAATACACGAAAGTGGTGTTCCCAGGAAGCAAGCCTGTCCACCTTGTCACCTCCATGCTTCACACACTTTGGTATGTCCTTGTCTCCCTGCAGTGGCACTATCTCCTGACACCCTGCCTCTTTGACTAGACTAGCAGCTCCCTGAGAACAAGCTGTGGTGACAATATGCTCTGCGCCTTTGCCCTGGATTTGCACAGAGCAGATCTTCAATGAATTTCCATCGAACAAATGAATTTAATCACATATCATCTAACCTGCCTTGCCTTCTATGTCACAAAGCAATTTTTAAAAACTTAAGAGATGAGATCTTGCTATGTGGCTCAGGCTGTCCTTGGCTTCTTGTCTCATTCTTCAAAGTAGCCGGGACTCCGTGCACACACTACTGCATCCATCCCACAAAGTTCTGTAGTTAGCACGGCATCAATATTGGCACGCCTATTCAATTAAGTGTAAATTTGCTTTTAGCTTTCTTTCCCTCTCACTGATGTGTTACCAATAGTTCTGGGATGAATGAGATACATCCATCCTTTTAGTATGTTATGCTTCCCCGGTGTATGACTCAGATTGAATTTGGTCAAAGTCAGGGGCCTGTTAGAGGTGTAGACTATCACGGACATGATGAAAACTCTGAAGAAGAATAAGTCCACATTACTACTGTAGCAGGAGGATCAGATCCAGTAGTGCCAAGGGATGAAATGGGCTTCATTTGGGAAGTGGTACCTAATGTGACAGAGTTGTAGGTGACTTGGAGGAAAGATTTGACCCATTTCATATGTATTTAATGATCAGGATATTCTTCCTTGTTAGTTGGAATTTAAGCTTTAGGTTTAGAAACAAATAGTAAACATTTTCACTTTGCTCCCCATAGTTCTGTTTAAGCCATTCATGTCTATTATGGTGGGAAGAAGAAAGTGATGGGTGATTTGTAGACAATGTCTATGGGGTTTTTTAGTACACATTTATTCATAAAATAGGCAGTGGAATGGGGTCTATGGCCATAGGTTGCCAATCTCCATTTGAGATACTAAGAATTCATTAGTGACTTTTGAGCAGGAGCTCTTCATTCACTTTTTTTTCCTTTCCAACAATTTTATTTGCTGATGGGTTTGCCCTCTCCCTTCCCTTTCTGTACTTAGAATTGGCAATGATCCTTACTATTTGTGCCACATTTTATAGCAAAGTGTTTTCAAATCCCATGTAATCCCCACTAGGAAGCTGGTAAGCATTGTTTCTGATTTAAAGAAGATTAGATGAAGTGTCCTAAGTCTCAAGACCCTAAGACCTCAGGTCTCCTTAGTTTGTAAGACATCTGTGTTTATGTGTTGGTCTTGTTTTGCAAAGGAGAAAGATATGTCTTCATGGTCCTTTCAGTCTCTGAAGTATGAGGTATAGTCAGACCTCAAGGTCCTTCACAGTCACTATTGATCATTTGCCCCTGGGTCTTTTAATTTAAACTCTATTTCCTTCCATTTGTATTCATTTGACCAATTACTTGGTCAAATCTGTTAGCAGGTGGTTACTACACACATATCTAAAATCAAAGAGTCAATGCTATGATCTAAGTCATTATCTGTGTTTCCAATCCTGATATTGCCCCAGCATCCTTCTCAACAAGCTTTCTCCAAAAAGGGCATGTGTATTTTGGGTCTATCTAAAACCATATTTCCCCCCAAATGCTCAAGAAGACAAAGGAAAGTAAGCCAACGTTTTTTCTATTACTAAAATAGGTTCACAGAAGTCAGAATTAGTTTCTGGAAGGTAAAGTTAAGATCCAAAATTGTATGTGTTCTTTATCAAAAGACCATACATTATGTGCATACTGAAAACAGTCTTGTTATCATCTCCCTCTACATCACATTGGACCTTTCCACACACTTCCATCTACTCACCCTCAGGTCTCCTTTCTCTCATATCTGCCCCACTCTGAGGATGGTTTCCATTTTTGTTCGTTTTATTCTCTGCCTCCCTCTTGGCACCAGCATGTCTTCCAACGGACAGTCAGATCACACCAGCTCCCTCTATGGAACCCAGCAAAGATGTCCCACTGCACTTTAGACCAATTGAAGCTCTTCCTGGAGTCTGCAATAGCACAATCACCTGGCTCTGTCACCCTCCTGAGTCACCTGGCTCTGCCACCCTCCTGATTCCCCTCTCACCTGCTACCACTCTTCCAGGGCTCTCTGTAACCTGACTCTCCTAGAACGCCAGGGTTACTTTTACCATCTGGCTTTCACTTTTGTTCCTGTTTCTAAACTGATCTTTCCCTCCTCCTCTAAGGTTGACCCTTTAATGCAAAGCTTTGGCTTCAAGGCTGTCAGACCCAGGACTCTCTCTCCTGCCCGTTTCTGCCTCCCACCCCCCTCTGTGTACTGGGCACGCTGTCTTCTTAGCTTGTGTATTCATTCATTTGATATCTGCTAGCCCTGTTCACCACAAGAATCTCCTTAAGTGTTTAATGATTGAATGAGTGAATGATTTCTTATAGACAGAGGCTTCAAGGACTAATATAACCTTAGGAATTAAGCAGAGAAACTTTGAATTTTAGAAGCTGGCAAATTGTATTCACCAGTTCTCAAATTTCTCTTAGTGGAATCGTCTTTCCAAATTCAAGCTTAAGTAGGATTTCAATATCTGCAACAGAATGAAGTAGAGCTATTCTAGGAAAAGAGGGGAATCTCAGTGTCCCCCAGTCACTCTGAGTTTTACCCTAGGATCTGAAATGTCCAAGAAAAGCAAACCTAAAAACTCCTGAGACAATGCTTTCAATTTGTAGATGAGCAAAATGAGGCTCTAATCTGTTTCCATCTATCTGTAAATGTCTTCAAGAGCAGTGTGGCTAGTATGTATCCTAGGCAGTATGGCTCCTGGCAGGTCACAGGAGCTCAGGAAACACTGGTGGAGTGGCTTGGGTGGCATGCCTCATTGAAGTCAGAAGCCAAGGACAGGGAATCCTGCTCTCCCCTAGAGCAGTGAGAACAGTGGTGAAGCCGTGGCCTCCATCTGGGTCGGTCAGGGTCAGCCTGTGGAACCAGGCTGAGAGAGAAGACTGGCTTTCTGTTCCTTAGAGGGCGGGTCATGGATGCCATCACTTTCCTAGTGGTCTCAGCCACTAACTGCATTTGTCGAAGAAACCAGAGAAGAAAGCGTCACCTTACTCTGCATTTTTATTCTTCTCCTTCATCAAGCATTTAAAAAATAAACAAAATGCTTCAGGCACTTAAAACAGTACAGGGGATACTGTAATGAGCCTAGTGATCTGGACAAACGTAGCTCAGCTGAACACATCAAATGTCACAGATCCAGCAAAGGTCCTCCTCTTTCCCTGCTCTCTCTTTCTTAACTCCCTCTTCCTCCTCTTCCTCCCATTTTCCCCGTTTAATTCATTTCCCTCTCCAATTCCATCATCTCCCCTTTCTCTCACCTCACGTTTCTATGTCCCATCTCTCAATCTCCTTTTTTCACACCCTTTCTTTCTTTGTTTTTCCCTCTGTAGCCTCTTTTCCCACTTTTTCATTCTGCATCTTTAGGAAGTGTTTTGGTGTTAGTAGTTCATCCTTCTGGGTGTTCTTTGTCAAGGGGGTGGAGGTAGGTAATGAGGGAGGATAGTGAGCATCTTTGGGGTCAACCCACTTTGCAGGTCTTGGGATATCAGCCACTCAGGAATTTTGCCCTGGTCTACAGTGTCCCAGCAAGAGGCATTGCCTTCTCATGCTGGTATTTCCAAAAAAAAAATTCACCTACAGCTTGGTCTCTCAATGGGAAAAGCTTTACAGCCATTGGTACTCCTGCACCCAGTTGGTCCAACTTCTTCTCATCCATGAAAGGGCATTGTCTTAATATTATTGAGCTTGTGTGGCATTTAGAGCTCCTCCCAGGGGCTTTCTTGGTATTTCCAGATGCATTTCTATCTCATCACATGACTGGGGATACTTTCTGACTGTTTTCTTAGGTTATATCACTGCATCTTTAATTCACCTTTTGATTTACTCTTTATGTGACCACACACTGGGAGAGCTGCCTGCTCAGACAAATAGAAGAATTGAGAGTGTTTGGAGGAATAACAGTGTTAGGTGTATGTGGGCTGGAACGAGTGACAGTGTCCCACTGCCCTTCTTGCTCCTCCAAAGACAAGTAGCCCACAGCAATGGCTTGCCTTACTAGAGAGAGTCCTTTGAGGCTACAGAATAGCTACAGCCACTCCTAAGGTCAATGTTGAGGGCCACATACTTCCTGTTTCCATAGTAGACAGGGTCCAGCTGTGTTAAAGAAGGCTGGAAATACTTCCTACACCTCAGGACCGTTTTCTTTGGATTTGTGATGCCTGATATTGTTTCCCTACTAACTAATCTTATTTGTATTTAGTGGTCTCAACTATATACTGTCTAAATGACATCTCCCATTCCAAAAGAAACTTTGCTTCTGTGTTGACAGTCACATGTACCTGATTAAAACACAGTCCTTAGACTGAATCCGTAAACCCCTTGTTTTTCAATAGCTTTGATGATCCTTTAAAGCACTCAAGAGGAGGCTCATATCCACCTTCCTTCAAGGTCTTATGAACCAGGGCTCATCCCAGCCATTTTGCAGCTGAAAACTATAATGATGAGGAAAGATTTGACAAAAATGTCTGACAGGACTGAGAGAATTGCAAGACATGATTCAATCCAGGAACTTCCATGGAAGCCAGAGGAAGCTGAGTACCCATTGTAGAATCAGCTGAAAGGCTGCAGTGGACTCGGCAGGATCCGCCACCCCTGACAGACTGCATACCCACTGGAGACAAGTGGCAGCCATGCAGCTCTGCAGTGTACTGTCCAGTGTGGTACCATGGAGTGCTGCCAGGAACTGCAGTGATTTTACCTCTTCTGGATCTCTGCCTACACTGCAGAATTCTTCCCAAGAGGAAGGGAAGGGAAAATTTATAGTTGAAGTTCATCCTAGAAGAACAGACAACTCAGGGCAGCCGGCAGTTGGCAGAAGCACAGGACTCTGATGCCATTAAAGGGCCATGCTTTGTTTCTGAGAGAGCCATTCATGTGCCTGGTACCACGTGTGCCATAGAGCAGATGCTAAACATAATGGTTGTTCATCATATCAGTGATATGGACTGGGACCTAGATCTGAAAGGCCTTGTTGAGAGTTTGGCAAACCTCAAGTACCATTCAGAGCAGTAAGGAAATGAAGCCTTAGGGGGAGAGGGCTGTAGTGAGTGTCCCCAGCTTTGGTGCTATGGTTCCTGTGGGACCAGGAATATAACTTCTTTCTTTTGATCTGTTTCCTTGTTTAGTTAGTTAGTTTGCTTATTTATTCCTTCCTAGTTTTCTCTACTATGGCTGAAATGATGTCCCACTGTGGGAAATGATGTCCCACTGTGGGACATCTTCTCTGTGCTAGTTCAGAAGAGAAGTCCCACTTGTCTTTCATGCACAGATGACAAGGTCCCTTGTATTTATCTCTTGTATGATGGCTCCATAGTGTTTGCATAATAACAAGGATGTCTTGCTTAGGTTAAACCATAAAATATTTTGTTAAAAAGCCTCACATGTAAACATCTCCATTGCCTCCCTGTCTTCTTGCAAAAAGAAGGTCACAGGAGCAGAGCAAGCCAGGCACTGGCTACTGTCAGCAGTCTAGGTCAGCCCCAAACCCGTTTATCAGTAGGATAAGAGATGGAGAAAGGCTATGTGCTGATGACTTATCTGGGGTTCAGGGGTACATATTCCTCACTCCTAGCCATCCACATCCACTTGACTGTCTTCCACTCTGACTGTGGGGTGGGAATATGAGTCTGCAAGTATGTCTTGATCTCCTCTCTCTCTTTTTGGCAATAGTATTATAGTCTCTGCAGCCCTTCAGTGTTCTATCACCCAGAAAATGCAGGTCTTTACCTTTCCTTATGTCTATTACCTTACCTGTAAGACAACTCCTTGAGTGACAACCTCTTACTACTTGGTGAGGTTTTGTCCCTGAGGAGGAAGTCCTGTGCCCGCACCACATCTTGCAGAGTGGCCCACGATAATCCCTCCTATACTTGCTGGCCAAGCTTCCTCATTTGGCTCTTAGAATCAGTCTCTGGCACACAGTAGGTTGTGAGCACTACTGGCTCTGCTTCCTTTCTTCCTGTCTTCTGGCCTAGAGATTGTCCTTTGTGGTGTCCCCTTCCCTCCCCACCCCCCACCCCCCACCCCCCACCCCCCTCCCCGCTGCTTGCGTTGCCTTAGTAGGGACTTTAATACCAGTGATCCTGTGTTGAGCCGGACGGAGGCTACCTACCATAGTTCTTGCTGGGTTGTTGGCTGGGGGTGGCCTCTCTGTTTCCCTAAGCTGATCTGAGCTGACTGACTACCTAGGGACACAGAAATTGGCAAGCCGATCCCAACACTTTGGACAGAGGGTGGGAAGCCAGACTCCATTGCTGCTGGACAGTTAATCAGTGATGAACAACGCCAGCAGCTCAAAGCAGCCTCCCCAAGAGGGAGGTCCAGGCTCCTTTGGGTCCAGATCTTCTGTGAATGGCTTGCTTTATGTGAACTACCAAGAACAGAAGTTTAACAGTTTAGGTAGTGAAGCTGAAAGGACAGAAAATTTTGTTCTGAACACCAACTACCTAGGTTTTCATGCTAGCCCTGTTGATTTCAACATCCATTTTGGAGGGTAAATTGCTTAACCTCCCAGTGTCTTAATTGTGTTATCTTCATAGGTGTCTAACACTATTCCTTCAGAAGCCATCAGAGAGCTTTAAATAAGGGGACACACCCATAAAGCCTTCAGAAAAGTGCCTATCAGGTCAGAAGCAATTAATACATTTGGTGGCTGTTTTCATTTTTCTTGGTGGCATTGTCTCCAGGATCAGTGGGAGACAAGCAACAAAGGATTCTCTTCTCAAATGTAAGGTACACAGTAAGGTGTGGGAATTGGTGACATAGAGGTATATACATATAAGATCACTTAGAAGAAAACACAAATTAAAACCCAAAATGATTATTATATGACTGGAGATAGGAAGTACAAAGCAAAGTTAGGAGAGAAGCATAAAATTTGGTATGCTCTTCCTAGTAAGGCAAGTGAAACATCCTTATCATATCTCAGTTCTGGAAAATGTAGTCTACAATAAGGAGTAGCAGCCTTTTTTGTAACCTTGAGGTCTGAGAGATATCATCGTAAATATATTGATCATGAATGTTTTCATACATGTAGACTTTCAGGCCCAAACTCTATAAGAGAAAGAGTTTTGAGGAAAATTTCAGAAGCACCAAAGTGACCATGAACAGTGGTTGAAGTTCTTTCACTCAGGTGAGGGCAAAGGGCGCGATGTCCAGGAGCAGAAAGGCCACCCTGTGATGTCTCCAGAGAACCACAGCCTGAAGGCTGAGTGCCCCAGGGGTCAAACGGAATTCTAGCAAAAGCCAAAAACTGCCCCTAGCAATGATCCAATGCCACCCCACAGCAGGGAGCTTCCCATCTTGGCAAGCCTTTCTTTGGAAGGCAGGGCCACAGGGAGGAAGCTCACTGCATTGTCCGAGAGCACAGAGATGTGTTTTTCCTCTCGCCACTTTTTCGTTCTCCCAGCTGAAAGGAAAGAGGAACACATCTTCCACCCTTGAGTGTCACATCTTTGACAAAAAGCAGTCACTACAGAGCTGTCCCCTTAGACGCCAAGGAAAAGATTACCTAGAGCATCCACATCACTTTAAAAAAAAAAAAGTGTTGCTCATAATAAAATAAATACACCATAGCTCACAGTACAGTTGGAAAAACAGTCTCCTGTGAGAAGTGTTGGTGTTCCCTGCTGCCAGCCTTCTCATATGCTGCTTCTCCCAGTCCTGAGTGCTGGCAACATGAGTTGTGGTTCTGCTATCATTTGGGACTTCCTGGACAAGTGTGTGGCCACAGGGCCTTTCACAATCCTATCCTAGCTCTGCTGTATTCAGGCACTCAGTAATTGGTCTGGATTCACCTACCCCCTCACAGGCCTCCTCATGGGCAGAGCTATTCCTCACTTAGCATCATGTGGCCCGTGCCTATGTGTTTCCAGGCCCATGCCAGACAGAAATACAATTAGTTAGGAGCTGGTTTGGGTGCTTGAGAGTGTTTGACCTCTAGTTTTCATTTACTAGGTCTGTGGCCTTGGCCAACCTATTGTAACTTTTCAACATGCATGCACACACATATAAGTGCACGCATGCACTCACACACCCACTCATACACTCACACTCACACACAATCTGAGCTAACTGAGATGATGAGAATTAAACTATCGGCATGGATATCTGCCTTATCTACTCCATTAGGAGCCAATGAGCTGTCTCTTTCAGGGGTTGAGATAGTAAACATTTGTAGTTCTGTAGGTTCTGCACTCTCTGTCTGAACTATTAAACTCTGCCATGGTAGCATAAAAGCCAAGGACAAAATGTCAATGAATGAGCACAGACTGTTTCCGTAAAACTTGGTCTGTCAAACAAGTAGCCATGATATGATGTGGTTCCCCCATACAAAACAGAGACGAGGAGCCACAAGGACAGAGGGAAGAAACCAAGGTTGGTAGAATGGTGGTTTCAGCAGAAGCACCTGGAATTTCAGAGCTAAGTCTGTGGAGTAGGGTAGGTCTGGGTTTAGACCTGGTTTAAGTAAACCCTGTGTGTTGTTCTCTGGGCCTCAGTTTACTATGACGTGCAATTCATGATGACAAGTAAAAGAGACCTTTATCCCAAGCGGCTGAATTTTGGCTTGAAAGATGAGGTGTCATGTTAGGTATTTAGTGACACCCCGGAAGCATTAGAGTGAGGATGATGGTGATGGTGACATTAAAGCAAGCAGCTTTTAAGGAACAGCTTGCTCTTTCCTCAAAGCTACACAGTGTGGCTATCTCAGCAGAGCGAGAGGGAGTCATCTCTTCCACTCTGGGGGCCCAGTGGGCAGATGCCCAACAGCCCCCTGACCCCAAGCTGGGATGGGACTGTAGAAGAACAGCCTGCCCATCAGTGACTTGGAATTGCCATACCCCATCAGCACCAGAACAGATAGAGCAGACAGATTGTCTGCAAGTCAGAAACAAGCCTCAGCATTTCCCTCTCACTGTCTTTAAGTGGATCTGAGCACAGCAAGGTCGAAAGATCAGTCTTGGAGAATATGAATTTTTGCTGCAGACTTTGCGGAGCTGCTTGAGGACAGGTGTGGAGCATCCCTGGGAAGCCCCTGGGCGCTGCATTGCTTTGTTTGATATCAGGGTCCTGGAAATGGAGCTGTCCACATCGCACATTTTGTTGGAGGACAATTATTACTGTCGGAGTTAAGACTCACAGTGCCCCTTCCTGCTCTTTTGTGGCGCACAAAGGCCACGGGGAAAATGCGTATACCACAGTGTTCAGACAGCATTGTCTTTCTGTCTGCCTCTATCTATTCCTGAAGTTGGTTTTTGGTTTTCTTTGTTGTTGTTGTTGCTGTTGTTTTTAACGCTTTCCTTGCCTTAGATTTCCCAGAGGAGGAAAATAAATTCTTGGAGTCCTGATTAATGCTACCAAACCTCTGCCCTGATCATATACTAACTGGTGTTGCTTTTCACTTATGCTATCTGCCTCTGCTAATATCACGAGAGTCTCATTTTTTTTTTCTATCAGGGATCCCAGTATTAAACCCACAATCTTGTGTTTCCCTTTCTCCTTCCTTCCATCTTTCTTTCTTCTTCTGTAGTTCCATCAAGTTCCCATTATGTGCAAACACTACATTGAGCATCAGGAATACTTTCAGTTCATGGGGCGGGGGAAGGGGACAGTAAATAACTGGCGAGAGAGGCTGGTCTGAGAGAGGTCAGGCTGTTGGGTCCCCAAACCTACTTATGTGTAGCTTCTCGCTACCCTGTTTGATGGAGGAGAACGCTCAGCTGAGATTTGAGAAGGGGGACAAGTTGGAGTGGCTAAATGAGAAAGACACAGGTGCTCCAGAGGGATGCCTTCCACAAACATGAAAAATTGAGAGTGCTTCCTTCCTTATGAACCTGGTGGTTTGGGTGGGACCAAGGAAAGTGACACATGTGCAGAGAAACCTGGCTGGCGGGAGGCCTGGCATGAAGGACTCTGTAGGTTAGACCAGTCTCCTGAAATTACTTCCAGCTTCTTGAAGCAGAGATAGATAATACCTGTAGGAGGCAGGCTCAAATATCCAGTCTCTTGGCCCTTGGCTGTAATTACATTAAGAGTATTGTCTGCTTGGCCCACTGCTACCAAATGGAAACTGATTAGCAGTATTACATGCCTCTGATGAATGAACTGATAGAATAAACTCATTTTGACTCAGAATGTAAAATTTGATATCCACTGTCTCTCAATGCATGGAGTCAGGGTGAGGGGAGGTGCTCACCAAAGAGGATCTTAAGAGTAAACAAACAAACAAACAAAAACCAGGAAGATATTTCCTCTTTTTGTTGAAATTCGGGCAAAAACGTGTTCTGGAATTGAATTTGCAATAAAGCAGCAGGTCAATAGCAAGATGAGCCATTTGTCTAGGGTTCATCCCATCTTGGAATGCATCCAGTATGCCACACGGCCATGGTTCTGCCTGGTATGTGACTGTGGACTGTGCTAAGTGTTGGAACAAAGAAAATGGAGTCCTGTGAGGAAATAATAATGAGTGCAAGTTACACTGGGGATATGAAGAGTGACCAAGTGACCGCTGCACTCGGGAGGACAGTGGACATTGCTTGATGAGCGGAGAAGACAGATCAACTCTGAGAACACTGCTCCAGGCAGGAAAGGCTTCTGGTCTCTGTAGCAGCTAGCAGAAGGTGAGAAGGGCTGGAGCACAGAGTTCTGGGGAGTTTTGTGGGAACAGTAATGTTTTTCACAAATGACATATTAGAGTTTTGGTTGATATTTAAAAAATAGGATAACATCAAGAATTTTAAGTAGTGTTTGGGGGGGAGGCATGTGGAAGGGCAAACATTTTAGTAGCCCTGTAAAATGATGTTTCTGGTTATCCTGAGAAAAATAAACCAGATGGGCAAAGGTAAAAAAGGTTACCAGCAATGTGTCTGTCACCATCCTCTATGTGGGAAATGGTAGCAGGTTGATGAGCTGAATAGTGAAGGTGGTAAGATTTAAATAACTTAAAAAGATGTTTTAAGTAGCCTAGTAAAATGGCTCAGAGGGTAAAGGCACTTGCTACCAAGCCCTATGATGAAAGTTCAATCTCTGGGACCCACGGAGAAAGAGGAGAGCTCCAACTCCACACGTGTTTTCTGACCTCCACTTGTCCACTGTGGCACATGCCCCCTCCCCTAATAAATAGGTTTAAAAAATCACTAGGTTAAAGGTTAGAAATAGGTTAGCTGGTGGTGCTGGAGGGGAAGATGCAGAAGGAGGAAATTACTTTGATATTCATTTCATTGGGAAGCAACACTCTGAGACACTTAGCCTGGTGGTGACTATGGAGTATAATGTGGCTGCCATGTTTGCCTCCATCTGTTGGGGTGGAAATTCTTCTACATGGAGGTCTGGGGGAAGTTTCTTTTTCTAGGGCTTGGAATCTGAGTGATGTGCACCATGTTACCTACAGTTACAATCCACACTGTATTGGAAGAACTACCAGAACGGCCATGTGGCCCACCTTTCCATGCCAAAGGAACCACAGGTTTGAATCTGAGCATCTGAATCTGCAGTGATTGTACAAATGTGACAAACACCACCCAAGACAATGAAAGCACCAAAGAGTATACAATAACAAACCCCTGATGCTGTTGCTGTTGGTCTAATTGCCCCTCGAAAGGCCATAAGAGCTTCCCCCGGAGGGAGAACACAGGACTAGTCAGCATCCCCCTGAGCATGTTTTCACTGAAGACTGTGGGTACTGTCTCACCTCATCCTTACAACCACAGTGACCCCTTCTCAGAATTCTGAGGCACACAGAAGTGGGGACTTTAGCAAGCTCCTGCCATAGCAAGTGGAACAGCAGGGTTTAAAGTGGGGACTCACCATCCACAATGTATGTTCTTACCTATTATGCGATTATATATCAAGAGGCCACCAGCCACTCAAGTCAGGCCTCTCATGTGGTCCTCTGTAGGGGGGAGTCTTAACTAACAGAGACTAATAGAAAGTCCTGCACTCCCATTGCTCTGCAGGGTGCATGCCATCAAGTTTCCAGGAGGCCATCTAGAAACTGGGTTTCAGGCATGACAATCTGTGTCTGTTTTACACCGGAGAGGACACTCCTCTTGCTCTTAAAATCCCTCTGGAAATTCTTTCTGAGCATCTTAGGTCTATAGGAAATGAAATGAGTCTGGTCTGGTGCTGTAGCAGTGAGCTCAGACATTCCTCCAGAGCAAACAAAAGCCAATCAGTCCAATTAATACAGAGTGGTAGGAGGTGAAGGTGCTAAGGGAATTCATGGACCCAGCAGGTCTCTATGATACCTTGTATTGGTGTGAGTGTAAGAGGCTGGGGGAAGCATTTCCATAATAGGACAGCTGGTCAGCAAAGGCCAGTGGATAAGAGTTAGTATGCTGACAAGGAGCAGGGAGGAGGGAAATCATTTCAGGTAACAGTAGTCTCAAAGGCCTCCAGTTGTATTCATATATATACATGTGACATGCATCTATATGGCATATATGTATATATAAACATATAACATATACATATGTATATTATATACATATTATATGCATTTACATATATATGTATGTGTGTATGTGTATGTATATATACAGGGCTCCAAGGAAGATCCACTGAAAGGGCAGTCTGGTTAGAGACATAAGGAAAAAGGGATGTCTGGTCCTCTGTCCTATAGAGAGTTTGTAAGAGACAAAGTGGAAGCCTTCCTGGAGTGGTCTGTATCCTCAGTTCTTTTCTTTAGTGACAGCAACACTCACCTAAGTGAGCATACTTCTCCCAAGCCTGCGGGGCAGTCCTGAAAGGTCTAGTCCAGATCATGGGCTTGTAGGATGCTGGAGAATTCAGGAGTCCCACCAGCCTCTACTTTCTCAGATTTTTAGGAGATTTCCCATTTGGTTTCTCCATCTACTAAGAGTTCCTCCATCACTTGAGAAGAATCCCTTTATTTAAATTGAAAGTGACAGTCTGATGGGTAATGGGAGTGGCCTCAACTCACCAAACATAAGTTGGATTGACCACATCAGAATTTCAATTGGCAATGCTATCCATAGCTAGTTGGCAGGTTTATTAACCCCACATCACTCTAAACAGGGAACATCTCTATGTGGGAGTGTCTTCATAGAGGACTGTGCAGCTTAACAGTTGCTCCCCAACAGAGACAGTTCACCATCAGGGAGGAAAACGGCCTCTGGGACCAGGTAGATCCAAGTTTGAATCCCAACACCATTTCAGTTCTGTGATGCTGACATGTCATTGAACTTCCCCAGGCCTCAGTTGCTCATTTGCAATGTTAAAATACCAATTGACATCCACTCACTGGACTATAGGTCACAGTGAAGTGAGGCCATACAAGATACAGACATACATGTTTTTCTAGAATGTGTTTAGTAAGAGCTCTAAACTCAGACACCTTCAGAGTAACACCAGGAACTACATATAACCCTGGGATTGGATGAAATCTACATCCAATATAATCAGAACCAACAATTCTTTGAAAGAAGCTAGAACTTAAATGTGAAATATACCAGTCTTTAAATGTTGGTAACTGCTTTACTTTTTAAATAATTTGAGGGCAAACTGAACCCATCTGAAAGCTGCCCGTTGCAACCCCTGGATTTTCCTTTCTGCAAAGATCTGGTTTAAACCTGGGTCCCAGATAGGAATAGCCCAGAACTGTTGTAGAGATGAGGGACTGAAGGCTGTGGTGGATTGAGGGACATGAAATGCCCTAGTCTTCTTGGGCAATATCACTTACTCATCATACCCTGGGTATAAGTGTGTAGGATATCCACAATCAACCTGAAATAGAGATGGATGGGGGATAGCAGGTAGGAACCATAGAAGACGTCCCCTGAAGGTAGCCTGCAGAATGGCAGCATCTACATTCAGGAATTCAAACCATGATTTCTGTGCTCATTCTACCTGCTGCTTTATGTGAATATGCAGTGTTTTCCCCAACCTGAATAGACTCATGATTTGAATGCTTGATGCCTAGGTGGTGGCATTATTTGGGAAAGTTCTAGAAATTGAAAAAGTAGGGCCAAGCTGGAAGAAGTAGATCACTGGGGGATGTTGTCTTTGGAAGTATATTATCTATTACTGTTTCCGGTTTTGCTTTCTCCTTCCTGGTCCACATGATAGGAAAAGTTATCCAGACATATGTTCCTGCTGCTGTGATGTTCTGCTCAAGATCAAAGAGCCATGTGGTTATTGACTGAATCATCTGAAAACATGAGCCAAAATGAATACTTCTCCTTTAAGCTGTTTTCAGCAGGTGCCTGGTGGTCACAGTAACACCAAAGTAATTAACATAGTTGCAACTGGCTCCTCTGTCATTTGGGGACTTGAACAAAATGAAAAAGCTTTGGGGCAAATTGTAACAGGCAGGAAGTTACCACACACTGGCAAAGGAACATCTAAGCAACCATTCAGAGAGTCAAGGTGATTTCATAAGACCTGCTCTCTTCAACTGGTAATGTTGGACCTTTGGATCTGATGCCCCACGTGAGCAGATTCAATCAACAACTTGTCTAAAATATTCCGAAAAATATATTACACTTACACTGAGCATGTCCAGACCTTTCCCCTCATCATTCTAACAGGAGCAAATAGTTGTGTGGTGGTGTATTACTTTATCAGAAGTCATGTGCCTAAGCAAGTGTTTAAACTGGGACCTGCCAGTCACTAAATCACCCTACGAAGGCCAGGACACTCCAGGCCAGCTTTGTTTTGCAGTCAGAAACAATTGAGAAGCATCCCTGCCTTTAAGCTCTCCTAGGAAGACTGGAGTGGAGTTGAGTTGTGAAGAGACCGCTGGGCAGCTCTCACCAGCTGTGGGAAATGTGCTTAGAGTGCTGAGAAAACAAACGCTATGCAGAAGGAAATGAGACCAGTCCACAAATACACCTTGAATCCCTTTCAGGGGCAGGTACTGCTCTCTGCTGACCAGGAACATATGGCAGTGCAGGGAGCAGTCCCCGCCCTCACCTAAGTAAGGTCTGTTAAAGTCCTGCAGACGGAAAGACGCACAACATGAAAGGATTGAGAAGTCATCAGTGACATGAAATGGGGCAAAGGACATGGCTAGAAATGAATTTGAGACCCAGGCACGATGTCTGCTCAAGTGTTTCTGGCATCTATGCCATTTTTGGGTTTGTTTGTTTGTTTCTGTTTTTGTTTCTGTTTCTTTTTTCTTTATTGCCAAGGATCTCATTTTGCCTTTGGTCCGGCTCATTCCTAGGAATACAGGGGCAGATCAGGTCAAAGTTCTGAGGTCATGCCCACAAGCCCAATGCTAGGAGAAGTTCTGCTTTCATCTTGAGGCAGGAGCAGCAATGCCTCTCTCTCTAGAAGGGCACTCTGGGAAAGATTCCCTGGCCACTTCTTCTCTGTTTACTCTGTTGGGATTAAGTGCCTAATAATTGAGCTCACGCAGAGAAGCAGCTAGAGTTTGTAGCTTGTGTGA
Organism: Lophiomys imhausi; assembly: GCA_907164525.1. Taxonomy (NCBI): domain Eukaryota; kingdom Metazoa; phylum Chordata; class Mammalia; order Rodentia; family Muridae; genus Lophiomys; species Lophiomys imhausi. The sequence goes on from CAJQZJ010032904.1 coordinate 4,307,100, forward strand.
TTGGAACAGTTTAGAAAGCCAAAGTAGCTAATGATAACAGTAACTACCATTTAGTGAAGACTAGTTGCCAGGCATTGTAGTAAGTGCTTTGCTCACATTATGTAATTTAATTTTCTTAGAAATACTTTGGTCTGAAAGTGCAGTTATCAGTATTTTACACAGGAGAAAATTAAGGCTCGGAGAGGTCAGATCCTTGCTCAAGGTCATGCTGCTGGAAAATGGCAAAGTGACAAGCTAACCAAGAGTGACTAGCTCTAGAGCAGTGCTTTTTTTTCATCTAGGGGGACTCTCACCAGCCATACCAAGCGGCATTTTGCAAACTCTGGGGACATTTTTGGTTGTCTCTGCTAGGAGAGTTGTTTCACTGACACTCCTATGTGGACATCAGCAATGTTCTGGACATCTCACAGCACACAGGATGTCATACTCCCACCCCCACATCAAAGACTAACCCCAAATGCCAACAGAGCCAACAATGCAACTCTGTTGTTGGGGCCACAGTTTCTACCCTCAATGATCTGTATCATTCTGCATTGTATAAAAGGGTCCTAGTCTGCACTGAAGGGTTGTTTTTACACCGTCTGTTGCTCTGTCCTCATCTGCAAGCTGCAATGGAGTCATTTAGATCAAGCCATTCCCAGGTAAAGTTTTTGACGAACAACAGAACAAAGGAAACCCCACTAGGTTTTGCAGCCCCATTTCAGGTTCAAGTTCATGAATGCCAGAAAGGAACTCTAGTTAGTCTTATAGCCTGCAGGACAAACGTTAATAGCTTCACCTTTAATTTAAGCTAGGCTTTGTTTTTATAGCTGGTCCTTGAGTAGCAACTAGTTTTATTAGGGCATTTTTAACAGCCGAGGCAAATCAATAAAGCGCAGAAGCATATGATTTCTGTTATTTGCAAATATAACATTCAGTACTCTTGTAGACACATACACACATAGATAGACAGACAGACCCATACGTGCTCACTGAATATAGTACAAATTTAAAACTGAGCCCAACTCAAACATTTGGACTTTTGAATACAATCCCTAAATTACGAAATGGGTTAGGGTTAGAATGGATATAAAGGGGTTCCCAAATCAAGTTCTGCCTGTTGGAACCAGAGGGGGCCTTTCTTAAAGCAGGGTGTCTTAGACGGTACTTCTCCCAATCCAAAAGGACAAGCACTATAATGAAAGATTGACACCGTAACTAATGCCACAAAGCCAAGCATGCAGCCAGCTAGCTCCTGTGTAGGCTCTCCTCGTGTTCTCAGTGCCAATCCATTGGTCCTCTCTTGTTGCATTAAACTTTAAAGTGGGCTCCGGGCCATTCACCCCATTTTATAGGTAAGAATTGAGATTCAGAAAATTTGGAAACATGTTCAAGGTGACAGAACCTAGTTCTGGCATCGAGAGCCCCCGCAGTGAATGTGAGCAAGACCAAATTAGTCAACCCACCTAAAAGGCCGCTAGCCGCTGGGGGGATGACCGAGAGAGTTGATGAGTGATTTACTCATTTGCACCTTGTCTACCAACTGAGCCCATGTTCTTCGTCAGTGCTCAGACTTGACATGTTTATCCAATGTGGAAGCCAAGCCATGGATCACGTGAAGCTATTTACATTTAACTTGATTAAAGTTCAAGACAATTAAATATCCAGCCTCTAGCCACAGGAGCTGCCTTTCGCATGCCAGTAGCCAGCTGCTGCTACTCGCAGTCACATCGGGCAGTACAAGATATTTCTCACTATTAAAGCAAACTGGGTAAGAGTTTGAGGAAATAAAACCAATGGGATATGTATATAGTGTCTCAGGAAGGTTAGAAAAATGGTGCTTGGTCTGTAATGACACAAACAAATGAAGTATAAACCTCGAAGAGTTTTTGCTTTCAAAGAAAGAAGTTCTAAGGGTTGCTGTGGATCCTCAGTCAGGTGACAGGCAAGGGACACTGTCACCGTACTCATGTTCAGCCATCCCTCTGGGGAGAACTGTTAGCCCTGTTATGTGGTTGAAGCAGCTGAAGTTCAGTCACATGACCAACATTTGAGTACCCTTAGACACAGAACAGAGATTCAAACTCAGGTCTGCTCTCCAAGCCTACAAATCCCCTCGACTCTCTCTCTGTACCTCAGTTCTCAATGCAAATACGAATTTTGTCTCCACTCACAGCCCAGTGTCACCTTGAGTCAAGTGCATTTGAGGTTCATTGTGAGCAGTTTGGTCTCAGTGGGTAGGCCATAGCTGAGCACAGTAATGCTCATTTTTCATTGGCTCTAATTCTCCCAGCCTCTCTGCCTCTCAGCCACACAACTGCCACTCATACAGTCTGCACCACAAAATGCCACTCAGCATCTGCCACCAGTATTGTTGTTCTGATGACTGTGCAAGTTACCAGGGTGCCTTTCTCCCAGCACTTGGAAGAGGTTGGCATGGAACAGTCCTGGCAGCACTCAGTGTTCACTCTTAATGGTACCAAAGCCACCGGGCTCATCCATGTCTGGGGCCTGGTGTTAACTGAGACATGTGTTCTCAGAATACACATTCATAGCCCAGATGGCTTTCACAGTTCTATATGACCAGAATCTCGAATGCACATCCTGAGCTTGCCCATTTACAAGGGAGGATAGTCACCAGACAGACACACAGTCATTTCATGTGGCCATCTAAAGGAAGCAGGGTATTTTCCAAGCAGGTTGTGTCTTGGAATGTGGAGGGGAAATTTCTTTTTTCAAGCATTGAAATTACAAGTAGGCAAGGTCGCTATAAAGTCATTTAAAATTGCATCTCAAGACAGCTTGATGGCAGAGGGCCTACCGCTCCTCCCTGTTGATTTATTGTTTACTTTTAACTTTTTTTTTTTTTTTAAAGACCAGCAGATAGATTACACTGCCAGTGGTGGGAGACACACTCACCTTTTCTCAGGCTTGATCCATGAAACATCACTGACCTGCTTTCGGCACCATTCCCTCTGCATAGGGGAGCTCCCCTGAGGTCAAAGCTATAAATGTTCAGCACTGAATGAAAAAAAGTATCCCATGTTCAACCAGGTGGCCCAGGAGGAAGAGTGGCAATGAAGTCCCCAGAATGACCCATCACACCTTTAGACACAAGGCTGAAAAAGTGAGCCTAGCAATTTCTAACGGGCTCCCAGGGGCATCTAACTTGAGGCTGTGAATTTTAAGGTCACTTTCCAGAGAAATATGGCCGGTGTCTCCTTGTTTCTGGCCAGGCAACCAGTTCCTATCGCTCTAGACCAGACTGCTGTGTCTAGTTCACCTTGATAGTTTATCGTTTAGGCTAGAATAACTATTTGCTCCCAAGAGACTATTCTAATAAGGCCCAATTTCTAAACCCTGCATATATTTGAGGTGTAAATCATCTGGACATAAGAATGGCAAGCAAGACCCGGAGGTTTTCCCAAGACACCCAGGAAATACATTTCCATATCTGTAGATGCTCATTGGCCCATCAAAGGGCCACTGCTGTTTCTGGCTGCTAATCTCAGGGACTTAACGTCTTTCATTGATGCTTCTATTTTACTTTATTATCAATAGCCCCTAGTCTGAGTGGTATGTTTAGAAAAAAAAAGATTAGAAACAAGGGATTATTGTTATTAGTTTAAGAATTGTGTGCCTTCCTCAGATCCTTATTAAGGTTATGCTGCATCCCACGCACATCTAGGTCTTGTACAAACTGCTGTTTATGAGAAAGCTCTCCCTTTCCATGCATGGGACACACGACATTTCAGAGGCACCAACAGCTGCTCCCACTCTGCTGAGCTGTACATCAAATTACCCTCCTTGTCCCAACTATGGGACGTGTAATGTGGCCAGTGACATTTTTCCACATCTGTTTATTACCTACTGGTGAGCATTCCTCTGAGACAATCCGAGGTAGAACTTCGGCAGTGATTATGTTTTATGAGGACATAATGCCCTTCAGGTCTAATTTCACATGATACTAAACCAATCCTCATGTTCAGAGCATTTTTGCCTGTGTTCATGTAAAAGGGCACAATGTTAAAGTTGCCTGTAATTAGCCCAGAAGTCCGTGCTTCACAAAGGGTACAAATTGACTTCAAACCATTTGTCTGACTGGAAAACCAATAAAAGAAGGAGAGGTGGCATGCCAGGTTACCAGCTCATAAAAACAGGTTCCTTGGAGGCCTAGAGACCAGGCAAGAAAACCAAGGAGAAAACTGTATTCTAATCCCCTTGAGGGAATCTTCACTACTGATACCCATGAGACTGTGTGTGGTGTTCCAGCTCTTATTCCCATGATGCTGTCTGGATGGGAACTGTCTTCTCTAGAGTGATTTAACCACATCCCCATCTCTAAGTTGGGGACAGGCCACAGGCTTGACTATGCATTCCAGGTTCGAGACCCACCAGAGCCCCCTGCTCTTCTGGGAACTGGCACCTGCTCAAAGTCCTGACGATATGAGGAACACAGGCTGTGAGAACGGAAAGTAATTAAGCTTTCGTCTCTTCTGTCACCTTATGCTTTGTGTTTTAGTTATTGGACAACCTGGACCTTGCTTATATTTGATTTAAAAAATGTATTGGCTTCCTTGGAGAATGTGTGGTTCTTATTTATAAATACTTTCTTATTATCTTTTGTCTTTCAAGATTGTTGCTATACTTTTCAGAGCAAGAGTCTTAAATTTTAATTTTAGCCACACACAAATTCACTCCTTAGTATTAGAGTTGTGTCTGTATTCCATGCGTGTGTTCTCTTGGAGTCTTCTGGAATCACCAGTCTTTTCATCTACATTAATTACTGCAACAAAGAACTCTACCCGCTGTTATTTGTCCCATCTAAACATAATCTTTAGGTGTGACTGTGTATGGTAGAGTGTGTGTGTGCACGTGTGTATATATATGTACATGTATGTGTTTAAAAGTACATGTGCTAGAATGTGTATGTGTATATGTGTATGGTAGAATGTGTAAGAATGTGTTAGAATATGCATATGTGTGTTAGAATGTGTATATTAGAATGTATGTACATGTGTATGTGTTAAAATGCATTGTGTGTGGTAAGATGTTAGAATATATACAGGTACATGTGTGTGGTAGTGTGTATGTGCATGGGTATATATGTATGTGTGTGCGCCTCTTTCCATTAGCTCTGCATTGTATCTATGAAGTAAAAAAACAGTTTTTAAAGAAAAGAGAGCCTGAAAGTAGAAACAGCTGAAGGGATTTTCCCCCCAGGGGATACTTTTTTTAATTCTTTCAATCAACCATTTGAATAGATTACTTAATTAGCATTTATTGTTTGTAAAATTCTTTGTCCAGAAGTACCATTTTAGGGCCTGCAGTTTTGAAGAAAGACAATTTAATGGGTAATAATCTTGTATAGAATTTTCCAATTGATTTCTTGGTAGTAAATTGTTCCTCAATTGTAGTGCCTTCTTCACTCTCATTAGACACCAAGGCTTCTTTCTAAATGCATTCATAACCATTAAAATGTTGTCTCCGGTTCCCTGTCATTTGAAACAGGTCATAACTCCAGGCACAAACACTTAAAGGACAACTATACTTTCAGTTTCATTAGTGTGCTAGGAAAGTGGGGATGTGCTATTGAAGTTTATGGAGCTCTGTAGCTCCTGATGCAAACAGTTCAGCTCTACCCATCCCAGGAGGAGAGATAACCTTTCTCTTTGTACACAAAATTGTTTGGCTGAAATTCCACTCTGCATGAGTCTTATTTATCAGCCTGATGTATGGCTAGGACTATAGGGAGACTCTCTAGAACCTGTTTACAATTTGCTTGCCCTCGTCTTCCCCCAGTGACACCCTGGGAGTTGAGCAAGCTCATTGCCAAGGAAACTGGCTGACAGTGGAGTCGTGTTTGGATCTATATTCAATCTGCTCTTTGGAGGATGGTACTTAAATATGCGACAGAAAAGGAACCCTGGAAAATTTGAAATACAACAAAGAAATGAACACACTGACATTCCCTATGATATTTCTGGCCATTTGTAGAATTTTGGTTTTCTGGACGTGAAAAGCTTATGAACAAAACTGGTTCACACCTGCATAATGTTGTATTCAGTGGGAGGCCAGTGTGGTCTTATTATCTTCTACCTAGACTTTTTTCTAGTCAAAATAGGTCTAAGCAATTATCCTTGTGATCTGAAGTTCTCATTTTGACAAGGAGGGATTACATGCTTAGGTGTTATTTTAACAAACACAATGTTGATTCTGTTTAAGAACATGCTGGGTGCCCATCAAGAGGCTTCGAGAACATTATCTCTGAATCTTTAGTTCTAGCTGCCATACTGATGAAGGAGGTGGGCTGGTGGCCATTTCTACAGATGATTAAGCTCAGGAAACTCAAAAGTCAAGATTCCCCACACAGCAGGTTGGTAGTTGACTTGGACGGATGCCTAGCTTGACAAGTATACCCTTTCCATGGGGGGGCTTCCAGCCAAAAGAACAATGATAGTCTTACTTCTCAGAAGCCCCAAACATTGGATGTTTTATACCTGCAGGGAAAATCTTTAAAGCGGGCCATAGATTACTCTGAGGATGCTCTGTAAGCATCTGCCCCTAACACCAACCTTGATTTTCGGTGGATTCTTCCTTCATACCATGTCCCTCAAAAGCTTAACTTATCTTTAAATTTGGTTTGTGTTAGCTTAAAAATCTTTACTGATAGTCAGCAACAGGCCTGAAGAGATTTCCCAGTGGTTGGGGAGATTTCTGCTCCTCCAGAGCACCTGACTTTAGATCTCAGCACCCGCATTAGGAAGTTCACAACTACCTGTAACTCCAGCCCCAGGAAATCCAATGTACTCTTCTAGAATCCATGCCTGCACACATGTGGCATTCACTCACACAGACAAACATATAAATAAAAACAATAAAAATAGATCTTAAAAAGAGATCACCAACAGAAGCATCAGAAATAGCAGTTAGTATTGATTTTTTGGACCCCTTATATATTACTTACGTCATTAACTTAATCCATGTCTCCCATTTTACAGATTGTAAAATTGAGACCTTAGTGAATCGAGTTAACTTTCTCATAATGGTCATGCAACTAACGTAATCACTCAAAGGTTTTAGTGATTTTTATGTCATTTCTAAATTTGCTTGATTATGTTGGGAAGTATGACAGACAGACAGAGATCTATAACCTAAACCTTTCTTCAAAATTCTACTGTAATTACCATTGTATTTATTTCAGCTCCAATAAACCACCGATGGCCCATGAGCAAAGCATTCCATAGAAAAGTCCACATGTGGAACTAGATGGTGCCCTAAAAGTAAGATGGTAACCAGATAACAAGAAATCCAGGTGTGAGCTTGGAGTTGATTCCCATAGTAAATCTGGTTAAAGATACAATTTGGTTTTGAAAGTATCAGAGTAAATCCTATCTTTATGCCGAATTTGGTAAGATTAAACTGGTCACACTGGATTAGAAATACAGGAGAGAAAATGCTCTTTGGATGTCTATTTCTTATCTTCTCATATTTGCAGTCAAACATAAGCAGGCAGCTCGTGGGGCAAAGCAGAGGGTTACCTGGGCGACCTGAGAATTCAAGATGGAGCTGAGGTGTTCTTGCCTTGATGTTCTACTTTGCCAGGCTGAAGCATAAGCAGTTTATATTCTGAAAATAGAGTCCTCAGAACATGGGATTCACAGATAATCCGGTACAACAGGCTGTCTGACTCCTGGATGCTGGGGAAGGCTAAGCGTGTGTTTGTTGGATAAGAACCCATTGTGTCTGACCCAGGTCTGTACATTTGTGGAGCTGAGGAACCAGCTAGCTGCTCCACGGGGACCTTTGTGTCAGTGTCTCTGGCTGTGGTATGCTCCTCTCCCCCATATCCTTGTGCTGAGACTCAAGAGACCTTGTCATGAGGTGACTCAGAGTGTGAGCGCAGCAGAGCAGAGTGGAGTGGTTGCGGACATGAGCCCTAGAGCTTGGGCTTCAGTGTTGGCTGTGCTGGTCTCTGGCACTGGGTGACCTTTCTGTGTCTCCGTTCCCTCATCTGTGAGAATGAGACAGTCTTCATAGAATTGTTAGTCGTGAAACTATTTCATATATCTAAAGCATTTAGAATAGTAGCTGGCACATAGTGAGTATCATATCGAGCTGATTATATAACCTCACAATGTGACTTGTTTTCAGTAATGACCACAACTATTCAACTTCTTTTAAGTGCCATTAATTTGGCATACAGTAAGCCACTTAATCTTCAGAGTATTCCAGATGCATTTGCAGAATTTCGTAAATATTACCAATTATCACCTCCATTTTCAGTTAAGGAAAACCAACGCATGGGAGTATAATAAGATGTCAAGACCATCCAACTAGTAAGAAAGTCTAGATTCAAAAGCAGTTCCTGGAACCCATATATGTAACTACTGCTTTGTAAAGAGATGCAAATGTTTACTCCTCTAAATCTAAGATTGCATTCATTCATTGTACATAACACTACGCCACTCTGAGGTTGAGGGAAAAGATGGACACATGTGTTATTGCCTTATTACTTGCAACTAAACACCAGGGAAGGGCTGAGGAGATGGCTCAGTGGGTAAACACACTTGCTAAGGCTGATAACCCGCATTTGGTTGCTGGGACCCACACGTAGACTCTCACGTGATGATGTCCTCTTACCTCCACCCATTGCTGTAGTGAGTGTGTGCAAGAGGTATACACATACACAAATGAATTGTTAATTCATTTAATCTCCAGACAGGAGAGAGAGAGAGAGAGAGAGAGAGAGAGAGAGAGAGAACAAACTAGTGAAGTTGACATATAATCAATCTGTCAACTCAAAAAGTATTTCTTTGAACAAAAACCAGCCAGCCTTTGCGCTACTGATACCAACAATGACATTTCCCGTAGTCAAGACAGGGTTTCTAGAGTCTCCTCTGGTGCCAAGTTTAAGCTCCAGTGCTTTGTAATTCCTGGGACTGTTAGCAGAGCACACTGGGCATGTTGATAGCGCAGTTTCCACACGGCCCTTGTCTGCAATGAAAGACCCTTACAGAGGTGAGGTTCTGCTGACCGGCTTTTATTTCTAGCAAGGAGAATTGCAGGACAGATGAAAAGTGGCTGTTTGCTGAAGATTACCTAATTGATGGCTAGCTATCAATTGTATCTCAGTGATCGTAAAACTCTGTGAAGTCCCGAAGGAAGCAGATATGCATTTAAAAAAGCAAAGCCAAGGGAAGGTATCTGTTAGGGAAAGTAACTGAAGGCAGTGGCGGGAGCCATGATACCACACTCGTAAAGAACCTTTTCTGGCCACTTGTAGAAAATGATGAGCTTTCACTTGAGAGATAAGTCTGGGAATTAGGGAGCGCTTACTATGTAGAAGCTGATCGTCCCCCCTCTACCAGCTTTCCATTCTGGAAGCCAAAAATGGAGCATTAAGTAGAGAGAGCCACCCCATTTCAAAGGAATGGAACTTATAACCCATCACTATGAGGGCTGAAAGGGGCTTCCAGCTAATGTGTGCTCCCTGTGAAAGCGATCTGCCTTTCAGCAAGGAAAGGCATTTAGCTGCTATCTGAGGATTAACATAAACTTGTGATATGTCTACCCTTCATTTCAAACCTTAGCATTTGAAAGCTTTAAAATATCACATTGAATTTGCTTTGGACAGCATTAATCAGTTTCAATGAAAAAAAAAATTTTAAATTCCAGAGCAGTGTAGGCTCCTTACCTAGGGAGACCACATACTCTCTTCCTGGCGAAGTCTTATTTCTACCTGCTGTGTGGTATGATTAGCTGTCTCACACAGGTGTTCTGGTTTGGATGCTAAACTAAACTCCACATTGAACCCAATGATGAGTGGAATATCTAGGCTAGATGAAAGCCCCCACATGCGCTCAGAGAGCATACTGAAGCGCTGGTTATAAAGCACAGCCCCAAAACCATAGGATGCTTCAGCTGCCACCCTGGGGTGCATCATCATGCAGTCAAACTGTGTGCACTGCCCTAAATGCCTGGGAATGAAAACTAACTTAAAAGATATTGTACAGCTACATCTCTGTGGGTAAGACAGAAAAACAGAAAAACATTTGTCATAGTCCTGACAAGAACTGACTTGGGTGGGGTCGGGGAGGGAGCTGGGATTTGATACAGACTGAGTTCTGCTTTGTCCCAAGAACGTTATAATTTCACCTGTTTCATGGAACTTATCACTGCTCTTAAATATAATTGAAAAGATAGACCTGTGTTTCAGAGACAGTGATGTTGAGCTCATGGTTTTGTGTCAGGAGTTCTGGGATCCTGAGAGCTGCAACTATTCTCTTTACTAAAACCATCATCATCTGAGCAAAGGGAGGGTCTATGGGGAACTCCTGCTCCCTGATTCAAGGGCTGGAGAGTGCACTCCTGCCGGGGCTACACAGTTATTAAGTTGACTTAACTCCATGGAAATAAGTGACTGGAGACGAACTGAACCATGCTCATCAAATTTTACTTCTTCTGAGTCACAAAGTAAAAAGTAATGACCACACCGCCGAGCCAAGCAGAATATATACCCCAGGCTGGCAGCAACTTGACTTTTTCTTTGGAGTCTACCTTTATTCCTCACCATATGTTCACCTGATGTGAGCATTAGAATTTAATATCAATAATGGGCTGAAAGGGTAAAGTAGATGGTGAATAGGTGTTTCTTGGCATAGGAACTGCACATATCAGAAGGCCACTTGCCTTGGTTTGTGTGAATGTCTTACCTGAGATAAATAATGTTAACAGACATCCCTCCCTGGTGATTTTAGTGGATCCTGTTAATGGGCAGGCAGCTGGAAACAGCTAAAACATTACTCTTCCCTGGAGGATCTGCAAGCTCAGAGCACAGGACCTGGAGCTGAATTTGATGGTGCCTTAAAGGTAGAAACTTAGACATTAACCAGAAGATTAGTATGTATAAAGGTTTATTGCATTTTTTGCCTTCTTAATTTTCCTTCATTCATACCCAAACAATTGCGCTTTCTGGTGATTATTAGCTCAGAGTGTGGTGGCAATCATTATCAATGCTGTTGAATTTAGAACCCAGCACTTTGCAGGAATTGGGTCACTTAATTCCTAACACCACTTTATGAGACAGATTCTATTTCCATCCTTTGATCTCTTAAGATGTAGCAGCCCAACAAGGAAGGAGAGAGAGCTGGGTTTGAACCCAGGCAAGCTACTTCAGAGTCTTGGCTCTTTCTCACCATGTCATATTGCTGCTGCTATTGTAATGGTTACGCAGTTATTATGATTGTAAAAATAAAATGTAATACAATCAAATATAATGTTATGCAAGGGTAATTACATGCCATTAGCTGTGTGGGTACTCATTTGCATACTTTGATCTCAGAGATGCCAAAGGGGAGAAGGAGGATTTTTAATAGAATTCCAGAAACTGGGTGGATTGAACCAAGTTTATAAAGTGGTTCTTACCACTTATTCCTTGGATCAATAGTTTGCTGACTGGAACTCATCCATGAAAGACAAATGTAACCCCAGATGTCACCAACCATTCATAGCATTCACAGGGTCACACATCACTTCATGGGTAGCCAAGGGGTTTTACAGGAGGGTACAATTGTCACTCAGTGGAAGAATTTCACCAATGTTATAAAAGTGATTACTGGACCCTGGTGGCAGGTGATGGACGGGATACCTAGGGAGCATATCAGCTCTGCTGGTTCCCGTCTCTGCAGGCTTAATTTATGACTAGGACTTGGCCCTTCCTTTGGACTTACAGGAAAGCTGACGAGCTGAATGGATGAGCTTATGGAGATGTGTGAGCAAGGCTCGTATCGTCCTGCTGACCTCCAGAAGCTCCCTCAAGCCTGGGATCAGGAAGCCTTGCTAGAGACTGGTAGCTCCCTGATTCCTTTTTTTTTTTTTTTACATTTATTTATTTATTCAAGTCACATCTCGATCACAGCCCCTTCTCTCCTCCCCTCCCCTCCTGGTCCCACCCTCTTCCCTCTTTCCCCCCTCTCCTTCTCCTCAGGTAAGGGGGCCCTCTACATATCAAGCCCCCTCAGTTCATCAGCCACATGAGGTTTAAGAGCTTCCTCTTGCACTGGGGCCCAACATGGCAGCCCAGCTAGAGTAAGTGTCCCACTAACAGGCAACAGAGTCCATGGCAGAGACCCCCCCACCTCCACTTGCTAAGGTATCTATATGAAGACCAAGTTACCTATCGTCTATATATGTATAGGGGCCTACGTCTGCTCTACATGCTTCTTCTTCTTCTTCTTCTTCTTCTTCTTCTTCTTCTTCTTCTTCTTCTTCTTCTTCTTCTTCTTCTTCTTCTTCTTCTTCGTGTTTCCTTAAGTGAACTAAGGTCCATTTCTTTAAGATCTTAGTGTTCTTAGGCCTTATATCTTATAGCCTTATATCTTAAGGCTATGTTCAAAGTCTATACGCTTTGCTCAGTATATAGACACTTCCTGATTGCCATCAGAGAATATGATTTCTTCTTTTCAACTGCTTATATTCTAGTTCCTTCTTTTAAAGAAGAGTACTCACAGCCTTTCCTTTCCCTTTCAAGAGAGTCCTCTGTAAGAACATGATGCCCTCCTTCACTGCCGAACCATCTCTCCAGGTCCCATGACAAAAGTTTTTCATTAGAACATTGAAGATCATTTCCTAACAAGAAGCAGCCATTAATATTTATTTTTTCCTTTGTGTGTGACATAGTTAGTGTTTATTGTCAACTTGACTAAATCTGCAATCATCTGGGATTTGCCTATGTGGGGATATGCCTCCGGACATGCCTGTTGGGGGGTTGAATTTGTTAGTTGAGGTGGTAAGTCATGCCTACTGTGGGTCATGCCACTCCCTTGGCTGGGATTCTGGTGTATGTAAGTGAAGAAAGGGAGGTGGGTGGCAGCAAGTTCTCCTTGCTCTCTGCCCTCTGATTATGGATGTATTGTGATTAGCTGCTTCAAATTCTACTGCATCAATTTCCCTGCCATGACAGACTGTAGCCCTATTTGTAAGTCAGAATAAGCCTTTTCTCCCTTAAGTCGCATCGATCGGGATATTTTATCACAGCATCTGGGAAAGTTGGACAGTATGGTTTTGTTCTCTTAGCAGCATAAGCTACTCAGGAGATCTTATTGGGAATGCCTTCATCAAGAAAAGATAGCTCTCTGACTTTGCTTAACCCAGTATTTTCCAATCTCACTTCGTCAAAGACTCCTTCCATAACTGTAAAGCAGAGAAGTATGCTGGACAAGACCGTCTCAGGTGTGGGATTGCATCTGGAGAGTGCGTCGAAATGGCTGCTTTCTTGGGGATTAGGACCTGCTGCTCAGAATGACAGTCGGCTTTGTCCGCAGCAATCGTTTCCCAGAAGATCTTAACTGGGCTTCTTTCTCTAGTGAATAGTGTACATCCTGGTACTCTGTGCATTCGCCAGAAGGCACATACTCATACACAGTGCTACTATAAAAGCCTGTTGAGTATGGAGGGAGGCGGCCATACCTCAACAGGCCTTTGAGTGGGAGGTGTGGTACAAAACAGCCACGTGCATCCTGCTAGTGGGCAGGTGTCATGTGAAAGCTTTGCCCATTCTAATGATCTTTGTGTTCACTTGTCTCCTGTGTCCTTAGGCTTTGATACCATTCCACTTTCAAAAGACAATGTTAACAGAAAATGCAATAATGTCATTTCCTAAGTGCCTGTAAAGCTGGGGTAGAGCTTTAAGAGGCAGCTTTGTAGAAACAATTGGTTGTCTCCATTGCCTGAGGCTCCAGGGAGCAAGTCCTCCTGATTTATGTATGCAGAGTTAGAAGCTCTGGGAGCAGCTTCAACTCACACATGTTAGAGCTAGAGTCCTGTTCATCAGGAGTATTAAGAAGCAACATTAGTAAGTGGGTATGTAAACGGAAAGAGTAGAGACACCCAGGTCTGGTCCATTTAGCTTATCTGCCTTTCCTAGGACCTTGGCTATAAAGTCCTTCTAATTCTATCAACAAGGTAGGTCTCGGCCATTATGTTTATAATAGCAGCATGAGGGAAACAAACCCGCCAACCAAGGATTTGGAGGTTATAGAGTATTGTGTGCACTCTCTTCCTAGACTGGCAGAGTAGCCTTGTTTTATGAGTTTATAGGATTCTGATAAGTTAAGTGATTTGAGTATGGCCACACAGCTAATCTACAGCAGAGCTAGAGCCAGAGCTCACCCCGTTAATTCTTTCTCCTTTATATTATACTGTCTCATTCCCCAGAGCTCAGGCCAAGAGCGCTCTCTCTCTCTCTCTTTCTCTCTCCCTCCCCCTCTTTTCTGTCATATGCTTTTATATATTTTCTAATTTTTCTATGGCATTTGTGTGTCATTTTCATAGTAACAAATGTGTTACTATGTAAATGTTAATATGTTACATAGTAACAATGACCCAAAATGTGTTATTTGAGTATAAGGTTGTAGCCTTTATTCATGGTACTCATGCTGATATTGGGAACACATTTGTGATTGTACACCACACACACACACACACACACACACACACACACACACACACACACACAGGCTCACACTACAGAGAACTTTCGGCAGCATCCCACTATTACCCATAGTCATTACTTTTGGTACCTTGAGCATAGCTCTGTAGGTTGGTGAGTCATTCTTCTCCTCTATGATATGTGAACATCAGGAGGGCTGGGTAGAGCAATGGATATGCACATATTTAAGTAAGAAAAAGCACGAAAAGAGCGTGGATTATTTGTAAGAATGTTATGCGGCCTGTGTGCTGGAAGGTTGGCCAGGAAGGGGTTTTTTTCCTGTTGCCCTTTGCCAGACAAGATGCGAGCTAGTGGGAGACATTTTGTGGACTAAGCAGTCTGCTGCTTTCTTGGAGAATTCTCTGCATTTGCAAGTAGATGCACTGAACTTGGCAAGGGAGAGTAGAGTGAAGTTTGAAGCCCTTGTGTTTGCAAAGGACTTGGTAGTTAGTTGCCTCACTGGGGCCTCCAGCTACCCTCTTCTTCCTCCTGGACCTGTGGTGCTTCTCGTATGCTCTCTCACTGTAGCCCCCACCTGCCCCCTGTAGGCCGCAGTCATCAGATTAGTAGATATGAGTGATTTACTCAGAAAATGCACTAATCTGGACCCTGAGTTGGGAGTGAATGAAACCAGGCCTGGAAGATGGGAAGACACCAAATTTGAGTAACAGAGAGTTTTAATGGAGGTAGTGAGTCCCAGCACTGTCTTCTTTCTTGTCTACACTTTCGTATCCTATGTGGGGCTTCTGTGTCATTCTTGCAGCTGATGACTCACTTCGAGATTCTCCCATCATACTGTTGGTGAGGTCCATCACCTGTGTGCTCCCTCTGGTTGATATTTCTCATTCATTAGAAGATTTAACAATCAGAGACTCTTGATCTCTCAGCTGCTTCCTGGAGAGCAATTTAGGCTCCCACTGATCACCCATTCCAGCCCCTCAGTTCTGTTCAATCACACTGGAGTTCATCTGAAGTATCTGAAACTTCCGATTTAGCATCCCCATCCTGCTTAAAAAATGAGGTCTCCTTCCACCCTCACAGCATCCAAGATGACTGAATAATTAAACAAAAACCATATTTCCCAGTCCCCTTTGCCTTCTTTTCATCAATTTAAAGAATTCTGGCTGACATCCTGATGGGTCTGGACCAGGATAAGGAGACACTGTCAAAAGCCAAGCTTCATTCTTCAATCAGAGACTTTATTGGCAATGGCATCCCTAGAAGACCCTAGAACTAAATACTTGTGGTCTGTGTCCAGGTCTGGTCATTCCTTTCCTGTCCCTCTAGAGACTGTTTTATTCTGGAAAGCCATGCTTGTTCCATTTAAGACTGTTTACCTGGTTCATTTAGCATCTGTAACAACAGACTGACCTTCAGCTTGTGCAGGCTCTCTTTTCTCCTTCCCACCTCCTGCTGTCTCCAGGCTCTTTTGCAGGCAAGATCTAAAGGTGTATATAGCAAGGAGGAAACACTGGACCTTCTAGCAGGCAGCATGTCTAGTTCCACTTTCATTTGCTTACACATAAAGATGGAGCAGGTCACGTCTACCCCTGGACTCTGAAGGGAAGACCTGAGTTAGGTAGGGCATAAGGAGCTGTGACACTTGGGGAACATCTGTAGTTCAGATTCTTCATCTGCAGAATACACTCTGTTGTACCTGCTGTGTAGATGGCGCCATCCCCATGTCTCCTCAAGCAAAGCTGTCAGATGGGACATAACTGATAACTGATCTCTGATATATTTTAGAGGGTTCTGGGGAGATTCATTAGAGCTATAAACTTAAAGTATTTTCTGGGGCTTTGGGCAAAAATACATTATTCAAATATACTAATTGAACATCCCAAATTCAAACCTGAAATCTCCAAAATTGGAAACATTTTGATACCAAGTTCACAGGGAAAAAACTGATTTAAAAAAAAGTATAAATTTTTTTAGGGCTGGAGAGGTGGCTCAGAGGTTAAGAGCACTGGCTGTTGTTCCCAAGGTTCTGAGTTCAATTCCAAGCAACCACATGGTGGCTCACAGCCATCTACATTGAGATCTGCCTGGGCATATATGTAGAGCAAATACTGTATACATAATAAATAAACAAAAAAAGTTTAAAAAAAGTATAAATTTTCGTTTGGGCTATGTAGATCAGGTATCCATGAACCATAAGTGAGTTTTGTGTTTAGGCTGGGGTATTGTCTCCAAGATATCTTACTTCATACATGAAAATAGTCCAGTGTCTAGAAACATTCAAAATACTTCTGATCTGAAGGATTTCATATGAGGAGCGCCCAACCTATATTGTCTACTAGATGTTATTCCATTGTTATGGAATTTAGCAATTTCAGGTCTTCTGACCCAGGTGGTCCTAGAGAAGTTGCTCCCTGGCACCAGACCCATATTCTGCCTTGCATCTCCCTAGAAACTCTCTAGAAACATGGATGCAACTTCCTAGACACGTGGATGAATTTCCCTTGTTAGCCTCACCCATGAGCATCACTGTGTGTCCAGGAACCCACAATATGGCTATGCGTGTGGTGAGGAGGCATTTGCTCTGATCTGTAAGCCCCTTAACCCAGGCGTGAACATAGAAAATGAAACTGTCCCTTGTGGGCCTGCAAAGTGAAGCCAAAGAGACTATAAAACTAGGGTGGCCTTCAGCTCCAGAACCACTGCCAACAGAGGGAAGCCACTCTAATCTGTCCCAGGCAGACCTTCTGCCCACACACAGTTCCCTATTAGCTATTGAAGGAACACTGCTTTTTAAATCTAAGGGCATCTTTCTTACCTTTGATACATGGATGCAAAATGAACCTCTAATCCTCTACTTCTTGGCATAACTAAGGAGCTGACCCTTGAGGACTCATGACTCTGAGGGAACTCAATCAGTGTGGACCTTCTGTGAGTTCTGGTGGTCATGACCAAATATCACTTTGGGGAAAGGGGGACTGAGAAGGATGAATCTAGCCATTGTACAGGCTGGACTGTGAGAACAGTAACATGGTTCCAAAGCTGGCCAAAGCAGGGGCTTGTGCTAAATCACGCAAACATGCTTACCATACATTACCTACCACATCATTACTAGACTCAGTCCCACCAAGGCTTGTAATTATGTTAACAGAAGTGAAGGTGGGTTAAACCTGCTCACTTAACAGCCAACTGATCATTCAGTTTTTGCTGTGTCTCAGCCGCCACAGTGTAAACTCAAGGGTAAACAAGACAATGGGGCTAGATGTCTCTCTTATTTTTTAGATACTGAGCAAACATTTAGTTGAGAAAAATATTCAGTTTTAATGCATCTAAAAACAAAGTTTCAAATTAACACAGAGGAAAAACTGCATAATCACAACATGGAAATGAAAAATTATCATAATTGGAAAACTTTAACATATTTCTGGAAGGTATTGATTAAGGAGACAAATTAGATGATGTGGAAAACTTGAAAAAGTCAGTAGAATTTAATTTTATTAGGTCACTCCAGTGATCCAATCAAAATGATGGTAATGAAATAAAAGGGGTCTACTTATGGCACTGAAAAGCAAGGGAGAAGAGCCTGTATGTTCTTTTTTTTTTTTTTTTTTGGTTTTTCGAGACAGGGTTTCTATGTTTAACAGCTCTGGCTGTCCTGGACTCACTTTGTAGACCAGGCTGGCCTCGAACTCACAAAGATCCGCCTGCCTCTGCCTCCCAAGTGCTGGGATTAAAGGCGTGCGCCACCACCGCCCGGCTGCCTGTACATTCTTTTAAAGAGTAAATATGGACAGAGCTGTTGCTGTGAGTTCAAAACCCCCAGGAAACAGAACTAGTGCAAAACTAAAGGCAAGAATGCAACAGGCTACCTCAGGTGGTAGCCAGACATGAACCCACTCTCATTTGTGTTGAGAATTAAAGGCTAGAGCTTGTCTTGTGAACAATGAGAAAGGGGAAGCATAAGAACGTTCAAGGTGGAGAAAGTTTGGGCCAGAAGAGTATGGTCCTTTGCAGGATTTGAAGCAGGCACGGCCGGCCGGCTGAAGAAATAAAGAGAGCTCAGCTTCTGCTGGGTATGGAAGGAAACTGTTGGCATCAGAGCCCTCGAGTCAGGCAAAGGGTTTTGCGTATATTACAAGGCACTAGTTCTAAAACTTGAATGTGAATTGGAATCACCTGGAGTGCTCATTAACTATGGGCTTCTGGCGCTCATCCCCATAGTTTCTAGGGGCCTGAGAAGGCACATCCCTAGCAAGTTGCCTTTTGATATTGATACTGCTGGTCCTGAGAGTAGACACTGGGGACTCCTGTTCCATTCAGCAGTGAGTAGTCTTTCCAAAAAGATGTGTGCACTAGCTAGGTTTGTATTGCTGTGACAGAACATTCTAACCATCCTGACCACAGCCCATCACGGAGTGGTGTCAGAAAAGTAACTCAAGGCAGGAGACTGGAGGTGAAAACTGACATAGAGACCATGGAGGGACACTTCTTACTGGCTTGGATCTCCATGGCCTGCTCAGTTTACTTTCTTATACAACCCAGGCCCACCTGCCTAGGGGTGGCACCTCCCACAGTGGGCTGAGCCTAATTATATCAAGCATTAATTTTAAAATCTGCCTTGTAGCCTTTACCTACAGTCCAATCTGTTGGAGGCATTTTCTCAATTGGGGTTTCCTTTTCCCAGATGACCTTAGCTTGTGTCCAAGCTATTAAAAAACAAACAACAACAATAAAATTAACTGGTACAATGCTCACAGGCTTGGTATACCTTGGTGATGCACAGAATATATGGATAGAGAAAGAAATTAGAGGTAATTGCAAAGGAACAATCTGTGAGAACAGTAAAACTCAGAGGGAAAACATACACAAGATGGTTAATAGGATGGTGTGGGCTGGGGTTTCAAAGGATGTAGGAATTCTCATCTCAGATGTATAACAGAATGTATACCTCAGAGAGGATCTTGAGACTTGAATTGCTAACAAAAGGCATGAAGCATAGGCTTGCCATCAGCAGTGGGCCAGTGAGGAGGACACATAGGCATAATGGTCCAAATACATCCATACTTGTTAGGGGTGTAAGAAATCTAAAACCAAACCGACATGATATATGAAGGCATTATGTCTACTTTATAGGGAACAGCTATCCAAGAGTGGTTGGCTGGAAGAAATAGCACTCACAGCCCAATAATGTGCATGTAATGTTATTAGGCTAAATGCCATACACATAATTACTCAGTGCTGAAAATTATTAATTGTGCGTATGAAGCTCAGTCTGTGCCCTGGGTACTTCTAGTCCTGTTCAAATAGTGGAATAATTAGTAGATAACTGCACTATTAATTATGCTGAGGTTTGTCTAGAAATAGGCCAAAGGACCAACCCTGAAAGATGATGACTGTCAATGTGTCCCTATTTTATCTCTGTGCCCTGAGTGGAACAGATGGGACACCTGATGTCAGCTCCAGTCACCTCTGGCCCAGGGGGATAAAGTTCCTCAGGTAGAATTCTAGAGACAAGTGTGGCATATACTTGCAAGGTACCGAAGCTGTTTGCAAACTGACAATCACAGTTAGACACTGTGAGGATAACAGTGGTCTTGGTCTTGAGTCCAAATCACACCACATTCATGAGCGAGACCCCAAGTACCTAGGTATCTTGTCTCTACTGCGCCATCCTTACTTGACCAGATGATAAATGTTTTTCATTTCTTTCCCTGTCCGTATCCACAAGATCATCCCACATATGTGTGTTTAGACACTGACAAAGCTCTTAGCTTTTCACATCTGAGTTTTCCACAAAGCAGATCCTAATACACTGTGTGCAAATCCTTTAGTTAACCTTTTCATGGAAGGGAATTGGAGAGTAAGATGCCACCCTAATTTAAATGTAGAAGCTCTCACCCAGGGTTTTCTGAAACAGTGGTTTGTGGTCATAGGGGTTTTGTTTTGTGCTTCAAATGTGCTATGCCTGCCAAGTTGAAATCGAGTGAACATGAGGAGAGATGGAGCTTAGTTCCTTTTATAGTTAATTCATTCACATTTAAATAGCCATGTATAGATGGTTACCAACACAGGACATTAGGAGCAACCCTAACTCTGATCCATGCCCCATGAATTCATTGCCTGTCTGAGTCCCTAGGAGCCTCACAGCCCTTTAAGGTAATGTGTAACATTTTATCTTGGTCAATTTCCCTCTTCCAAGCCAATGAGAGCTTCAGTCACTCCAAATGAATAAAAGCTGCCTGGAATTACTCAGGGAGGTGAAGGATGAACATATTAACAGACTATAGATAACAGAAAAGTCCTTTAAGAATGGACATGCTGGCTGGGAAATGCTGCCAAGTCAATTTCTGCAAAATAATGGAAGACAAAGATGAGCTGTAGCTGACGGAGAACAATTAAATTTTGCCTTGAATTATTAATTTCAAGAGGGGTTGTTTTTCTATCTTCAACCTGTGACTTCATCCTCAGAATGCTGGGTAGAAAGTCCCTCATGTGTTCCCAGGGTGCTAGGTGACATTTCTCTTGGTTACTTTCCTCCTGTTCTCCACTCTTCCTTATGCCTGTCACATGTCACCCTGGTTGCTTGATCTTGGACCTCCTTGAAGCAACTCTTCCCACATATCCATGTGTACCAACTTTCTGGCACATAAAATGAGATGTGATTATCTTATCATTTAGTGAAAAATGCTCTTGGGTAAGATCAAAGGGGGTTTTAGAGAGTGCCATGATATCTCTGGCCTAAGAAACCAAGCTGATACCATGATCCTACACATACAAAAACACACACACACACACACACACACACACACACACACACACACACACACTCGTGTACATAAGCATGCATGTGAGTAAAAGGGAAGGAGAGGGAGAGGGAAAGAGAGAGTCTAAAGAATGTGCCCTCCTTAAGTATTTCTTAGTCGCCTTATCCTCCCTTTGTTTCTTCTTGTTTATGGTGAAGGAGGGAAAATAACATTGATTGACTCATTCCTTACTCATTGAACACTACTGTTATTGCATACCAGGAGTGAGTAGTTCTAGGCTCTACAAACATAGCACGACTACCAGAGTCCTGATCATGATGTTCATATCTTAGTGGCATCCCAGATACAGATACATTAAGCACATGAAAATATGTCCAATGGCAGTAAGTGCTCAGTGGGAGACAAAATAGGGTGAGAATAATGAAAAGATGGCAGAGGCCTAATTAGAATCAAGGGTTAGTCTCCCATTTTTAGCATTTCGTGTGTGTGTGTGTTGTGTGCACACTGCACACAACACACACATGGTATAGAGGGTAGAGGACC
Source organism: Lophiomys imhausi (assembly GCA_907164525.1). Classification (NCBI taxonomy): domain Eukaryota; kingdom Metazoa; phylum Chordata; class Mammalia; order Rodentia; family Muridae; genus Lophiomys; species Lophiomys imhausi. The sequence continues at coordinate 4,328,835 of CAJQZJ010032904.1, forward strand.
AGGAGAGAGGTGCATGACTGATGGGAACAAGGAATATGGAGTACTACTGGACTGGAAATCATATAAGGGGTTTGCAATGGTTGGGATGAGACAGACTACAGAGCTGAGAAGAGGCAGATGTGGAATAGGAGAAGAAAGACAGGGACTGCCACGCGGGGATCTTCTCACCTGTGCATGGAATACAGTAATGCCCCCTGGGAGGGGGAAGCTCAGGAAAGTGTCACAGACCACAGATGCTCTTAGAGTTGATTTTTGACCCTTTTAAATCTGGGATACGTAAGACTCTCCACTGGGTGAAAACCAGGATGGATCAACCAACCAATATCCATATGCTCCTTGTAGGACATAATCCATCCTTCATTAACAACAAACAGACCAAGTTCTTTTCATGATTTCCCTGGTTCCAGCCTCTGAGAGTGACTAGTATTAAAAGTGAACATTTCCATTCTTTCTGATCTTTTCTTATAAATATAAAAATACTCACCTATGTATAATGTTTAAAAAATTGAACACTGGCTTTATTGGCTATTTAAATGATATCTAGTAACTTCTCAGGGACCAAACCCCCAACTAGAATATTGTAACCCTAATGCTGCATCCTCAAACTATAGCTATTATGTTAAAAAAAGAGAGAGAGAGAAGCCTCCCTCTAGCCCCTCTGTCAATTCTAACCTCCTTGGCATACTCAGGTCTGCCTGCTGTTCTCTACAAAGCAATGGTTCTGGAAGCAGAGATTGACAGGCAAGAGTTTATCACTGCCTCAGCCCCATCTGCTAGCCATTACAAGAGACACCCTTGCTCCTGGCCCTATCACCTGAAACAGGATGGGGATAAGGGCAGGGAAACACAATAATTTACATTTGAGTGTGCCCTGAACTGAATGGAAAGAAGCCCCAAGGCTGGGTTGCTATGGAAACCAGGTTCTGTTTACTAGAACCTTCCTTTACTTGAAGCATAACAGGTTAGCCTGTATCTGGCAGGGTGGTGGTTCCTAGCCTTGACTGTACATTAAAATCTCCTGGGGCTGTGTAAATATTGGCATCTGGGTACTACTCCTAAGCATGGTGGTTTTATTTGCTTGTAACGAGGCCTGGCACCCATAGGTAGTCCTAATATATAACAAGGAGACAAGTTCTCCTGGCAGGATAAATTAGTCATCTTCCTGAGTGGGCATCAAAAGTCAGCAGAAATGAAGACAAGACTGTTTTATTTTTAATAGTGACACTGGACTCAGGCAGGAAGGGAGTCTGTTCATTCAGAAACAATGCATTGGGAGCTAGTCCAAATCATTCCCTCTCCTTGCCTGACTTGACCTTCTTCCCATGGGAAGAAACAGTGCATGTGGAAGTCAAGACATCACTGGCCCTGCTCCGAAAACTCCTGCTAGGCTAAGAGAGGTTGTGTGTGCAGCAGCCTTGGAGCAGTTGTGAGGCTAGACACTGTCTTCTCGACTTCCAGGCAATCGCTGACCTTTGCCTCCCTTCTTGGATTTCCTTCAATGTGCAGATTTACAAGGCAGGTGGCCGGAGTCCAGGCTTGCTAGTCACAGGGAAGAATGAGCAGAGTGTGCTGGAGCGAGAATCCAGCCCTTCTGCACAGCACACTCCCAGTGTCATCCATGCTGAGCGACCTCATGTGACGTCTGTCTTCTTCCCTCAGCTGAAGAAGCTGTGGTGAACAATGGACTCAAGTGTCTAGGGCCAAGGATGCCAATTATGCCTTTGTCTGTGCCTTGCATCATTGGTCGCCACAGTGATAGCTCAGTGCATGCACACCTGTGTGGTTATGCACTCTAGACTAAGAACTGAAACCCAGGGATTTAGGATCAGGTCCCAAGTGGGTGTTGGCAATATCACCAACTGGAGTGAGGGCTATGATGCTTGCTTTCTTCAGTTAGGAGAGACGGAGTTGAATTGGGACTGTTTTGGGTCAGGATTAGTATTGTCCTTGGAAGATGCCCTGACTCTGCCCCCCATTTCCTGAACTGACTCACAATCTTCTCCAAACATGGAGATCATATTCTCTGGGGCAGATCTTAGCCAATGCCAGTTCTCTAATTTTCATTTAATTACCTACTTTCCTGCAATTAAGCCCAAGCCTCGGTGGGAGGGACTTCTCAGACTCCAGCACCACAGCCCCAGTAGTGGAGGAATACATACCCATGTGCAGGAATGCAGTGGTGTCGACTCCATACTTCTCCCAACCAACTGAGCGACCTAAGCTCTCATAGTCCTGCTTCTGAACCCTGTCTTTGTCTCCTGGCTGTCTGACCCTGGTAAGTCTTAAAAAGGCTGTCCTGCTTGTTAAGTCTAGTCACTGCCAGTTCCAGATTATCACTAGTACTAAGATCTCACTGACTTGGGTGCTACTATTTCTTTCTTTTGTAAATGTCTCAGCTTTTTGAGGCAGAGTCCCATGGCATTGAACTTTCTACCATCCTGCCTCTGTCTCACAAGTGCTGGGATTAAACATGTGTGTGAGTAGCAGCGCCACTAATCATTAAATGTGACCTTGTAAGTGAAGTGCTACTGTTGGGAGACTTCCAGGGTCAGCACTTGGGAAATTGCTCACTGTCATGCTGTGGCCATTAGCATCCACTGTTACCTGTGCAATAGGCATCATCCAGAACCAGGCAGACAAAGTGTGAGATGCTACCAAACCAACCACCTTAGACCTCATGATGAATTCTGATTAAAAACCAATAGCAACAATCGGAGGAGATAGCTTGCGAGATGATTATGGTCAGGAGACAGCTGGTCACCCAGACCGTAGGCTTCAGCTGTTGACCTATTGATGTGGTCATTAGACAGGAAGGGACATCTCGGAAGGGAGAGAATATTAACAAATGAGCACTGGAAAGAAAATGCGTTTCCTGGACAGTTAAGCTGCATGCAAGACAACTGGGCAGGTCTTGTGTTACAGCTCTTGCCAGGAGGAGCCTCTCCATTTGGAGAGTGTATAAGGACAGCCTCAGACCACCTGGCCATTGTCAGTTCACAATGAATCCACATAGTATATGCCGTGCCACAGCCAGGATTGTCTTCTGTGCATTGTGGGATCAAAATTTCAAAGTCAGCCAAGGTGATGATTTCGACTCCCATGTAGTGTAGCGGAACGGCCTCCTTGGCATTCCTCTGTTCCTTCTAAACCAGTCCAAATACTGCATCACGTGGAGGTCCTGTTCCCTTCCTTTGTGCTCAGTCACCAAAGACTGACAACTAAAGAGTCAATAGGGTGGAGACGGGTAGAATTAGGACCTGTTTCTAAGGCTACATTTGTACATTGGAATATCAGGTCAAGGCTTGGGCTCCACATTAAGATGTGAACACTAAAGTCTGTTGGTGGGGGAGAACGTACTTTGTCATGTCCTACCTACTCTGCGACGAAATGAAGGTCTTCATATGCAGACATGATGGACACTGCACACACAGGGAAGTCATCTTTCATCACCATGCTATTTTGTTTAAAGCTCCAACTGCTACATTATGTCTTAAAACTTGTCAAATTGTATACAGTACACTGATTTCATAGGAGAAAAATGGGCTCTTTAAAAACATCAAAAGTCAGACATCCCTACTAGAACAAGGCATTATAACTCAAAAGTCCTGCAGATAAATAATAATTAGGAATGACATTTACCAGGAGAGCAGACAGAAAACAACATTCACTATCAGCTCTGCCCTTAAATGGTTCCAGTTTCACACCTCTAAACACACTAATAAAAGGCCAGGTGGACAGCCTCGAGGAATTTAGCAAGGGTATTTTTCTTGACTGGTGTGGAGGCAAACAATGTAACAGAAGCAATGTAACAATGTAACAGAAGCATCTTTCAGTTTTCCAAGCGTTTTTGAAAAGAGCCTCGGAATAGTTCTCCAGTTGTGGGAAAATAGCACACAAATACCTGTCTACCTTTTAAGAAATGAAGAACCAATGATATTTACATTTTGATTACACATGTGGAATTCATCTACAGGACATGGAACTTTCTGAGAACTCTGAGCACGGCCAGTGCTAAACATTGTGCCACCGAGAAGGGAATGGAATCCAAATGCTTTCTAGGATGGAGTGTGTGCAGGAAGGCAGGGACAGAGGCACCGGGGCGGGGTCGATGAGGAGCACTGTGCAAGTTTAGGGCTCCTCACTGGGTTCATCCTATCCCTGAGCCTGGGCAAGCTCTGAAGTCACCTGGTCATTCTGGTGAGGAAATTGAGGCACCATGAATTGAAGTGACTTATCAGAGGATTCACAGCTTGTCTTAGAAATCCAGTGCCCAGGCAGGGAGCCTGCCAGCTATGAGCTAATCAAAATGAATGACTCCCTGTATTGCACCCTGTGTGTGCTGGTAGGGGAGGTGGGAGTCATCAGCAAGTCTCTATTAGAGTGACTATTGAGTTTCTTTTCTTTACAGTTGGCAGATCCTCAAACAGCACTGGACAAACTCATCTGGCTGGTGATCTATGACAGGATCTAGCTATCTCCAGAGCACACAGACCTCCTAGAGGGCTCACTCCTCCAGCCTATGCAGACTTGGTATACCCACACTGCATTGTCCCCTTGAATACTCTCTTATCAGAGGATAATAATTAAGACATGGCAATGCCCACTTAGTAAATTAGCTAAATTGGCAAAACTCAATTTAAATAGCAATTTTGTCTCCAGCAATAGAATTATAACAGCACCCTTCACTTAATGAGCCAGGCACTTAATAATTCAAACATACTTAGAGGAAAATCAAACAAAGCTTTTTCCATCACAGACCGGAGTTTCCACCACCCGCTGTTCTGCCAACCTGGCAGCTTGGATGTTCTCCATTGGAGATTTCCTATTTGGTGAGTAGGTAGAAGCTGCCCAGCTTCTGGGCAACAGGAATGCACTGACAGACTTTGAGTCATATAACTGTTTTTGTCAATAAAATTTTATTAGACCACAGTCCTGTCCATTGTTTACACGATGCCTGCTGGCTACTTATAGCACAGTGAAGAATTGAGCAATGGTGGTAGGGCAGTTATAGTTCTCAGAGCCTAATGTATATATTATCTGACCTTTTCTGAAAAATCTGACCCTATAAGACAGTTTACCAAACTCAAAAGGCAGATCTGTATATGGGTGAGTGACTTTATACAAATATACAAATAATCCCCAACTCCTTCCCTTGAGATTATCTCTCTCAGTCTGTTTCCTGAGAATGTGAGAATTGAGTGACATGGTACAGTCCTTGGACCATACTGTTCAAAAATGGGGCAGTGATGATATCAGCAGCAGGTACTGAGTGCCCACTCTGTTGCTGACACTGTTCTAAGCCCTTCATTTAATGCCCACCACAATTTTATAAGATAAATAATGAAATTATTCTAATCTTGCAACAAATTCTTTCATCCCACCTCCAAGCCTTTCCTGGACTTACCTCCTTCATGTACCACTTTCTCCTAGTGGTTGATTCACTAATGGCAGATGGGAGATATGAACAAGCCCTTTGGCTGAGGAGAGGCCAAGAATAAAAACTCTCAAAAGAAACCTTCAGTGTCTGGGGTACTGATTAAGATTTAAAGCAGACAGATGTTTGTTTATTCAACTACCACTGTGAACCTGGAAGGCACTGCTCTTGAAGTCATCCCTGCAGGATGAAAAGTCCCTGGCCTTCCACAGCTCACTGTCTGTCATCACTCAACTAAATATCCAGGACAGCGACACCTTAAGCAAACCTCTTTGTTTCTCCTCTTGCATAAAAGTAAATTTGTTACTGCTGGAAACTGCATGTCTGAATATCTGCTTTCATATAACATTAGAAAGATGACTATGTAGAGGAATTCATCTTGCTGTTGAAGTCCCTGCAGAATAAAGGGAAGGGACCAAGATGAGTAAACCCAGGGCTTGCTTTGCCAGCTTGCCAGGCACTGAATGGTGCATTTTGCTCATCCCAAGCCCTTTACTCTCTGTCAGAAGTCTGTGAAGTTGGCACAGTCATTTCTGATTCTGCAAATGATAAAGCAGAGTAAGCATATTACCTTTTTGGGGGTTCTTGGCTATTAAAAGGCAAAGTTGTTTTATTTTGAAATTCCTGAAATCCCATGCCTCTTAGGCCTCTAGAAGTTTCTTGTGTGCCTCAGGACCCCCAGAGGCACACCATGTTGCTTTGGTTTCTGTATTCCACTGGTTTATAAGAAGGGATTCACTACTAAAAAGAAGGAAGGGGAGGAGGAGGAGGAAGACGAGGAGGAGGAGGAGGAGGAGGAGGAGGAGGAAAGGTCATTGGAGAGTGGGTGACAGTTTCATTTTTGGAGTGCCAGCTTTGTGGCTATCTCTGGGCCAGTGATTCTCAGTTTGGAGTGATTTTGCTTCTCATGGGACATTCAGCAAATCCTGGAAATATTTTTTCCTCCACAACTTTGGGTTTACTGCTGGTTCCAATGGGTAGATGGGAGGACTATTGTAGCTGCCTCTAGAATATTCAAGATAACTTCCCACCCCAGCTTAGAACTGTATTCTCCAAAATGTCTTCATGTAAAGCATAAGAACCCCCCTCCATACACATGCACACACAAACTCTACACTAAGGCTTATATTCTCAGGAATGAGCAACAACAGAAAATCAATGCTCAATGAGACAGAGGGTGTGTGCATAAATTATGACACCCACCAGGCCCACTAGAGCAGTGTTCTGACTGGAAAGTGTGTGGTACAAGGAAAAGAGATAGCAAGGAACTACGGTTAGGGAGGTCTACTAGGATTAAGATATGAGAGCTGCAGCAGAAAGCAGAGAGACATAGAGAGAGAGAGAGAGAGAGAGAGAGAGAGAGAGAGAGAGAGAGACTACGTTAGTTTCTGCAGGCCAAAGGCCCTATGGAGTGAAAGCAGGTGACTGACTGAAGATCCACAAGCTTGAAGGGAGAATACAGTAGGTAAGATGCATTCTGGGAGAAGAAGAGGGAAGACCCTGAAGAATGCTTGATCATCTCATGGATTCTGAATTTAATATGAATTATTAATACCTGTGGGACCAAGGGGAATCTTCTGAGGGGCATGACATGAACCTGCCTGGGCTGGAAAAGATCAATCTGATGGTTACCTAGAATAAACAAGGTGGACAGAGCCAGGTGGTCACAGGAAACCAGCAGACTCATCATTCCCAGCTTTCTCCAGGTGGAGAACTGGGGTTGGCCAGGCCCTTGGGGATCAGAACCCTGATCCCTCTCATCTAGAGCTGCCTGTTTGAGTTTGTGCTTAACAGTAGGTCTCTGTGCAGCAGGAACCCTGCCACCATAAATGTCAAGACACAGCCTTTACCCTCCACTTAAAAATATGCACCATTCCAAAATAACACTCCACCATATCATTTGAGTTCCACATCTGGTCTGTGGTTGCAAAATAACAATTCTGTGCTGCTGGCACGCTCAGAAACAGTTCAGCATGGGAAGGATGCGGGGCCTGGCTCTAATTTCTTTTTTCTTTATTGACCTTTTCCAAGGTGTCAGAAAGCAGATTCTCTCATTAGGATGTTGATACCTGAGAAAGTCTGTAGTATATCTTATTTATGGTAGTGCCTGCACAGGTGATGAGGAAGGGAGTTAGAAATCAGCTGTCAAGGCAAAAAAAATATGGTTTTCTTCAGTCTATCCTCTCTCCCTCATGACTTCTGGCTCCTCTGAATCACAAAGTGCATCCTTGCCTCTCCCATGGTCTAATTAACTTCGAGGGAGATTGGGTGGGAGGGAAGACGATCTACAAATGACCAGCAACACGGTATAGAGCAGGCATAATTCATTTCAGATCAGCAGCAGTTCATGCACTCGTCCGTGAACCACACAGATGTTCAAGTGGAGCGTCTTGAGGTACTGGGAAATTACCATAAATTTGAACTTGTTGGCAAGCATCTATTTCCATATTTTAGAGAAGACTGTAATTTTCCTTTTTTGCCTCCCTTCTAGAGAGGGAAATGGAATGTATACCAAGATGGTGGGGCTCCCTGTCTGCAACTTTTAGATGGTGAGGAGGTGTGATACAGGGCAGGCAGGGCTCTGCCTTAGGAGTGACAGAGACATGGAGACCTCAGCCTGTATGCTGTATACACCCTGGCTTAGGCTGCTGTAAAACCACCAAGCAGACCACAGGGAGGAAGTTAACTGTTAGGAACTCCTATGCCTGGCCTTGAGCTTCTCTGCCATCACCGTCATGTGTTCTATCCCTTGGGTCAGTTTTCTTCCTCATCTGAACTATTAGTGTGGCAACAATCCCTTTATAGGAAGGATTATGGAATTAAAGGAGAGACCGTATATAGAATATTGGGTGAATTACATGCACATAACAAACATGGTTGTTGAATTTAGCAGCCAAAAAAGGGGGAAAGAGGATAAGAATAAGGATGGGCCAGAAGAACCAGAAGGAATTGGGTTTCCTGTACCTTCTCTAGTCCATGACAAGAATGGTCATATTGAGATTTCCCTATGCCCAGCTCACAGACATCCTTGCTGGGAGCTTTAGTTTGAGATTTGGAGAATGCTTCTAGAATGTGAATAGGATGAATAGGTTTTTAAATATTCATTGGTTACATCTCCTGATCCTCTGGTGGAATGAACCACTGCTGTCTGCTGGGTTGGTGCCTGCTGAGGTCTAGGACCCCTGAGGACTTGTGGACAGAACAATACGAAGGTCCCAAATTTATGGTTTGAAAGCCAGATTCAACATATGGCTGCGATTTGGTGGTCTAGATGTTTAAAACATGTGTATTAGTTGCTAACATTTAAACTCTAACTTTCATGTAAAGGACAGATTCGCTGCTTTTCTTGAGAAAACAGAAGTTCCCACATTCCTGCACCATGTGGTCCTAGTTTGATTGAGGCACAGTGTTTCCCACAAGACTTGGCGCCACCTTCAGCTACCCTGGCTCAGAGCCCATTCCTCTGTCATATTCTGCCTGGCATGCCTGTTATGTGAACTAACCAGCTGGGCACAGCAGGCACAGTGTGCTGGCCATCCAGCCATTGTTCCGAAGCATGATCCTGAGACCTGTGCCCTAGGCATCACTGAGAAGGTATCACCAGTCAACCCAGCCCTGCTGGATCAGAGGGGAGCATCCAGCAACCCTGACCAGGCTTCCTGCCCAGATGAACCCAAAGCTCCCTGTGTATGCGGCAAATGCTAGGGAATGAGAATTCTTCCCAGTGTCCTTGCTGCAGTGTAAGTCCTGTGGGAGTTGAACAGAGTCACTTTTGTTTGTGGGGTCTTTTCTGGAGAGTGACAAGTTAGCTCTCTAATTGACTAATTCTGTAGGTCTGTGGGCTCATATTTAGCATCTATAAAGAGCTCACCAGGTGCCAGTGCTTGGTAAACAGTTGGCTCTTAGTTTAAGGATGATGTATTTAACCCTAACTGCAGCCATGGTTCTCATTGTGGATTCAAGGAAAGCAAACAAGGTACAAAGAAGTAAGGGGACACCTTTGTTGTTAAAGGGGAAGCCTTAGATGTAATCCACAGACCAGGGAGCCCTTGGCTCCCTGCTGCTCTATTTCTGTAAGCTCAAGAAAGTGGGATATCTGAGAGGCAATGACATACCATGTGGACAGGACTTTCAAATCAAGCTTATGAGTCTTTTATGGCAGGTAAATGGACATGTTCCCCCAAGTAAGGAGAATAGTCATTAATAGAAAGTGTGACCTTTCCCTACTTGTGAGTAAGGAACTAGCTAGGAACTTCATAGAGGGAAGAGTATGGCCTCATGGGATGGAGGGGAAGAGAGAACCTGGGGAGGAGAGGGGAGGAAAGGAAGGAGAGGGTAGGGGAGGGAAGGAGAGAAAGGAGGGAGGGAAAGAGGGAGGAAGAAAGAGAGAGGGAGAGAGAGAATCAGTCAGGCTTTGGAACTCCCTAGACTCCAGTAGAGCTCTCGTTCATCTGTCTGAATAGTGCAACATTGGGAGACACTTTTGTCACCTAAAGCCTCAGTTCCCTCATCAGTGAAATGAGAACAATACCTGCTTCACAATGGCTGGTATTGAAGGTGACAGATAGATTAATAACAAGCATCAGGACCAGTTAGTGGTGACTATCATCAGTACAGCATCCTTGTCTCCTGCAGACAGTTCTAGAAGCACCTTGAATCCTTGGTGTAATGATGGAAAACCTGGGAACATCTGACCATAGGAGGAAGCCTTTCTCCTCAATTCATTTTCTAAATGTCTTGTCTCATTGCCCCATCTCTGCCTACCACATGTTCCAATTCTCTGCCTTGGAGAAAGCATCTCAGAGGTCTTTCCTTCCAGAATGGGCTGGAGAAGGATTCTGGGAAGATTATTTCCTAATTGTAACCTTAGAGTTGTCTCCTAGATATGACTAGAATGAAAAAAACCTCTGTATCCATTGCCACTCAATTCCCAAGGCAGGAAACAGAATCTCTCTTCTCCCCCCTGACCCTGGAAGAATCCTTTGGCATAATTAAAAGAGGATGAATTCGAACATAGGTAGTCCTGGCTCTGACTTACCAGCTCTGAGAAAGTCACTTGACCTCTCTGGACTGTGATTTGCACAAAGATCATTAACATCTTCCTAATGCCTTAGCAGTTGCATGGCAATGATAGTTCTCCATTCAGGCAAGACACACCATTTGTGATGAAATATCAGCTAGAAGGGGCAGAACAAATTTGAGCTGTTGGGTCTCACCTTTTTCATGCCAACAAAGATATGTCTGAGTACTTGAAGCTTGAATAAAATTCAGGCTTCATTAAGGATTGGGGCCTTGGACTGATCAAACAGTGCTGGCTGCTGTGAAGAGGTGTGGAGGACCTCAAAGGAAGCATTCTGCATGATGGCAGCATGAATGACTTTTAGATAGGAAGGTACACCCACCTTACCAAATACAGCTCTCTAGAAAGTGGACAGCCCTCATGCTGTCTGATCCACAAAGGCAGGTTGGAATCCTAGGTCAGCACCCCAGTGGCATTCCTTCCTTGTGCCTCAAAGCCACTAAACCCTTAGCAGAGTGGAAATTCTCAGAGCCAGGACCTGGTCATTCCCACAGATCCTTGCTAGGAATGACTGACCAACTCCTTCCTTGTGTGTAGATGTAATCCAGCTTTCTGGTGATCTGGAGAGAAGACAAAGCTTCCAACTGATAGGATCATTTTAGAAGGCTATAGGAAGAGGAAGATTTAGCTTTCATGACCTTTGAGACAAGAATGTGGGGCAACACCTTCAGGAGGCAGTGTGTGAGCTCCCGTGACTAGATAAGGGAGGGTACACTTTGCAAGAGGCCTCTGAGGGCCCTGTGAGAGCTATCTTTTTTGGGCTTTGTCAAGTGAAAAGTTAGCTGGGTTCCACATTTAGAGGAAAGGGCAGAGTTTTAGAAACTGTCCTTTCCCACAGATCCCAAATAGGGCATACAATAGCAGAATTCCAAGAAAACACTGCATGGAACCAGGTGCTTCAGCATATTCATTCATTCATTTATTCATTCATTCATCCACTCACTTCATTCATTCAGCTTTCACTATATGCCAGACACTGTTTCAGACAGGCCAGTCCTTATTTTTGTGTGGCTATATTCCAGTGGGACAGGGAGAGCCAATGAATGAACCAACCACATAGGAAAATTAATTTTGTATAGTAAGAGATATTCTGAAACTGACATGGTGGGAGTTTGTCATAGAGGTATGTGTCTTGGGATGGAAGGGCAAGTCGAGGTTGGGTAGTCAACAAAATGTTCATTTTGGTAAGGGCCCTGAGTTCCAGGAAGATATGGGACTCTGGTGTTCTAGGGAGAGGGCATAACCTAGGCAGAGGCACTGTGCTTTCAAAGGAATTTTGTATGATGATGGGACAGCAGAGGAGCCTGGGCACATAGGGGCTGTGAGGACATTTAGACCAGAATAAGTTTTGGATGAACCAGGTAGCTCTGAATGTGCTGCCTACAGTGACCATTTGTCCTCTGTCCATGCTGGGCATTACTGCATTGTTTTGGAACCTGGAGTCTGGAGAGATTACCCACACTTCCAAGGTCACACACCCACTTAGTGACTGACAGTGTGGTATGAATGTGAGCAGTCTGAAAGTGGAAGATCTTCTTTTAACTGGCACACGATACAATCACCATGAAGTCCCTTGAATATATTAATGAGCAGGGTCAGGATAGGGGAGAGGAGACTCTTGGAAGAGGTAGCACATTCCCCAAGGAGAATGAGTCAAATTGGTGCTTAGACAGGGCTGCAGCCGCATGCCAGGCATTGGACTGCATGCATTCTTATCCATTATCCTTACCCTGCTCCAAAGTGGGCTCTGCAGATGGCAAAAGTACATATTCAGATGCCCTGCCCAAGGCCTCTCCACTGGCCCCAGATTACCCTGTTGAGTTCAGGCTTATCTGCCCTGGCATCAGGGCTTTTCTGACCCTCTGCGTTAAACAGCTTCCTTTTTGTCTCATTGTTTATTTATTCTCTTTCTCTAAGAGTGAAAATAGATATCTCCCCAATGCTGGGAGCCTGACCAAAAAGTGTACTTGTTTGCATGGAGATCCTGTGGCTACCTGTCAGAATTCGTGTGTTTTTCTCCAAATTGTCAGCTATCTGGAAGAGAGGTATAGCACAGGACCCTTTATTCTCAGGGCACCTGCTAACCAGGCATGAGCACACAGACATCCCATAAATAAATGTCATGCCACATAGCTCAGCGCCTCTGCAAAGGGGTCCTTGCAGTTGCTGGAAACAGGCTCATGAGTCATAATATCTCTACTCCCCTTCCCCTAAGGTGGACATCTTGTCTCTCAAGAGACCCAGAGAGCTCCTTTTAGAAAGAGCCAATGGTATGACACTCTTTACTTCCTGCTTTGAAGTCTAGGTCTGAGAAATAGCCACCCAACAGCCTCTTTCATCCGTTGTCATAACAGTCGTTCCTTTGTCCCTATTGCCTGGTCAACAGGGTGCTGCTTAAGAGCAGGGCATATTGTCTTTCATTGTCTTTTTCCCATTTTGATAAGGCCAATGGAAAAATTTAAAAAACAGACATACAGATATATGAATTTCAGATGATAATAATTGCTAAGAAGATAAAATGGGGGTAATGACTCAGGTAGTGACTTGGGACAAGGAGTGAAAAAATCTTGTTTGTTTGTTTTCCTATATACCCATCTTCTCTATTCACCTTGGATCTCCATCTTGCTCTCTCTCTCTCTCTGCCTCTCTCTCTCTCTCTCTCTCTCTCTCTCTCTCTCTCTGCCTATCATGTGCATTCACACCCATGTAAATACATGCACATTTATGAATTCTTCTGAGGACTCTTTTTCTTTCACCTCATTGTCTCCTTCATCATTCTGTAGATAATTTTTTTTGTTTTTGTGTTTTTTTTGTTTGTTTGTTTGTTTGTTTGAGACAGAGTTTCTCTGTGTGGCCCTGGCTATCCTGGACTCTCTCTGTAGACCAGGCTGTCCTTGAAATCACAGAGATCTGCCTGCTTCTGCCTCCCCAGTGCTGGGATTAAAGGCGTGCGCCACCACACCTGGCTCTCTAGATAATTTTTGATGCCTATTCAGGACTGTAACACAAGCATAGTTTGTCTTGCTCCCCTCTGCTGACCAGCAATGACCTGTCCATGCCTGTTCTGTATAAGATGACAGACCTGACAAACATGTGTTAATGCACTGAAGGCCTACATATTTCTCTACAGATTGAGTTACCAGCGTGTACTAGATGCCAGGGTATGCCTATATTTGCTGCTAGGGGATGGCTACTACATGAAAAGAAGAACACATTCACATACAGGTGTATAGTGGTCCCTCCGTATCCATGGGGGATCTTCTTCAGAACCTCTCGTGGGTGTCAGCATCTGAGGAAGCTTTTCAAAATGACAGTGTTTCCTTGAAACCTGTGCACCTCCATCCTGGTGCTAAAATCACCCAAAGATACTTATGGTTCCATGCCATGCAGATGCCAAGCGAGCAATGATACTGCATTTTTGGGCAACAACCAGAAGAAAAAAAATCTGTACATGTTCAATACAGATGCAAATTTTTCTCAAAAAATTTTTTAAAATTTATCTGCTCTTGTGGAACCTGGGATAATGGAACCCAGAAGAGAGAGGACAAATGCATAGCTCAAGCCTTTGGGAAGTTTCTTTGGCATTCATGTTTGTTTGTTTGTTTGTTTGTTTGTTTGTTTTAATTTCAACAAGTTTCCAAGGCTGTTCCATTGATGAATCAGTACCTAGACTGATTCAACCTCAAAACACTTCATTGAACAACGAGAAAATGGTCACCGAAGGTAGAGTCTCTGCCCTCTTCTTTGGTAGTCCAGCCATGGAGAGAGAGATGAGGCTGACTGACCACTGGGCAGATCTGTAAACAGACGTGCCGAGGAGCCTGGGTGTACCTGTGAGAGATTTTTTTTTTTTTTTTTTTTTTTGCCTATTCCAGGTGCCTTAGGACTATGTGAAGGGATTGTCCTTAGAATTGTGTGTGCGTGTGTGTGTGTGTGTGTGTGTGTGTGTGTGTGTGTGTGTGACTCTGTGAATGTGGGAGTATACCTGCCCTTGCAGAAGCCGGAGAAGAACATCAGGTGTCTTCCTTTATCACTGTTTGTTCCATTGCTTTGAGACGGGGTCTCTCCGTGAACCAGCAGCTCACTGCTTGGACTAGGCTGGCTGGCCAGCAAGCTCTTGGGATCTGCCTGCCTCTACCCTTCAACGTTGGGGCTGCAGGCACACATAGCCATCCCTGGCTTTTTGCATGAACGCTGACAATTCTAACACATGTCCTCATGCTTGCAGAGCAAGTGGTCCTACCCACTAAGCCATTTCCCCAGGCCCTTAGAACATTTCTAAAAGTAATAAGAACCATAACTCATTTTATTTAAAAGGAAAGCAATGAGTCAGTGAAAAGTGAAAAATAACTGAAGCAAGCTCATGGTTCCTGGCACCCCAGCTTGAACCCCAGCATAACTTGGAGGCATCAGTTACTAGAGGAGAGAGTACAGTAGCTTTTTAATGATAGGGACAACATGGCTCAGAATGCTGTGATCAAGCTAGAATTTGATTTCTTTGGCTCACAGAGCCAATAATGTGATCTTTAAAATAAATTACAGAGATCAAAAGGGAGCAGGGTGGGACAGTTTCTGAGGGAGCAGGGAGGTGTGGACGTCTCCGAGTTTCATTTAATTAAAGGGGCCAATGCAAGAGGCTGTTGCCTGTCATTTAAGACTTGTTGCTAGAAGAACCTGAGGTCTGCTTTCCTGAAGAAGGGCGTGCAAATGGCCTTTCAGCACACTCACTCTTTAACTGTGGATGCTATTTATCCTCAGCAGAGCTCACATTTACAAAGGGAAATAAAAATCACAGTGGAGAAGACTCCGCATCTTGAGGATCACAGGTGCTGCACAGCAAGTGGCCCAGTGGTGCCCTCTGCTCTGAGAAATGGTCCATCATCCCTGCAATGTTCTCAGAAGATGGTTGTGGCCTTTCCCGATACCGACCTCTATCCTAGTATCCCAAGAGGAGACAGGGGCCATCAGAGTGATGGCTAAATGCTCAGATACTGGAGCCAACCTGTCTGGGGCCAAACCCCGGCTTTGCTATTTATTATTCTGATTCCCTTGGGGGATTTATTTTCTTTCTTGGGTGTCATTTCCCTAAGAATTAACAAGTTTTCCTCACAGGGATATTTGAGGATTAAGTGCACAGATACATGCAAAGAGCTTAGTCAGTATCTGGCATGTGAAGAAAGCTCATAAATATTAGCATTATCTCAGTGCAACAGCCAAGCTTTCAGGAGACAAATCCGGGCAAATAAGAGTGGGATCATTCACACCTGGGGGCGTAAACCTGGCCTGGCTTGCAGCCAAGTATTGTTTCTACGTTGGTCCTGCCGGTTTCTGTTTGGTTTGGTTCACACACTGGCTCCTGTTATGATTTTCTGTGAGGCAGGAGGCCTCGGGTGGGCTATTTTCACCTAGGAAGTATTTCAGCCAGTGTTGTGTTTTTCTAGGGATTTGGTCATTATTCCATATAATAACCACATTCTGTGCAGCATCATTTGATCTTTAAAGATCAGTTGGAGGGTCAAGACCAAATTCTGTCCTCACCTCTATGACTAATCCCTCCATAGGCAGGCTCCTCCTGTGACCTGGATTTCAGGATTCTGTCTCATAGGCCAAGTCTGCTGGGCTGGACTGGGGGAACTGAGTCCCTCCCGTATCCCTGAAGCAAATGCGGCTCAAGGTGTCTTAGGTTAATTTTGTGATAAATGGGAATGTGTAATACGTGGGAGGTATCCCATGAACGTTGAGCTTAAAGCTCATGAAACATGACAGCAGTCAGCAACCCAGGCCTCCATATTCCTTGCCACAACAACTGGCAATGCTCAGGAAAGCAGCTTACTTGCTGGTGTTGCAGTATCTGTGGCCCACTCTCATCCCCAAGCTAGCCTTAATGGCTATCATAAATGGAGGGGGTATAGGGCAGAAGGAAGGGTAACATGTCTCCAGCCACTGTACGAATAGTCTTGGGGTCCTTCCAGCTTACTTTCTTTGGGTTTTCCCTCTGAAGCTACGTGTGGCATCAGGCTAAGGGACTCTTCTTAATGCTTCCAGATAATAAGTGGCAGGGTCAGGACTCCAACCCAGACCTTCTGGGTGCCAAGACGAAGGTTAGAACCTCTAACTTTCTTTAGAGGTTCCTCTAAGAAAGGTTACTAATGGTGCCTGCCCACGTCTGGAGATTCAGAGGTAGATTAGGCAATACACCCACTTCAGTGATCAATCTAGTACAGTGGTTTTCAACCTGGAGATGAAACAACCCTTTCACAGGGGTTGCATATCAGATATCCTGCATATCAGACATATGCATTATGATTCATAAGAGTAGCAAAATTACAGTTATGAAGTGGCAACAAAAATAATTTTATGGTTGGGGGTCACCACAACATGAGGAACTGTAATTAGAGGGTCACAGTATTAGAAAGGTTGAGAACCACTGGTCTAGTATAGTATATACATTGACTCAACATATAGTTGTTCATAGAAATCAAGTGTTTGAGTGTTAAAATGATAACATCATTAGTATTAATAACAGTGGTGTGATTTTCAGCTACCTTATGCACACACATATATATCAAGCATTATGTTCAATATTTTGCATGTATTATCTTGTATGTAGTTATAATACTCTTCTAAATACAATGTGAGTTACAACAGGACAATCCTGAACAAACACAAATTCTGTATAATCTGGGTATGGTTGTAATCACCATTTCACACATGAAACTCAAGAACAGAAAAGTTAAGCATATTGCCCAAGATCACAGACCCATGAGCTCACAGGCTTCCCAGTTTCCTGACTTCCCAGCCTGCACTGCGGTTGTGTTATCCTGACCATTTGTCACCTGTCCTTCTCCAAGTCAGTGTGGCTGCTGAATTATTCTACATAGGCTGGCAGTGTGAAGAAACAAGGGCAGTGTAGTTTAAGTCACCAACCCCCAGGAGTTTCTCCTGCTATTTCAGAGAGACAGAAGGTCTTCTTTGCCATAAACCACAGCCATGAAAACAGAACAGGGCTGGGCTGGGGGTGGGTAGAAGTCTCAGAGTATTAGAATGCTCTCCTCTTTGCAGGTAAGAACCTGTCATAGCCAACATTTCTCCACACAGCTCTCGGAAGAGATTTCATTCTTCTTCTGTCAAGTTCTTCACTTGACAGTTTAGTGAGTCCCTACTTACAAATGTTCTTCTGGCCTTGGGCAGACATGCATCAAAACATGCTGTCCTCCAGTAACTCAGCAGATTGTCCGATGCTGTCCCATAGAAACCCAGTTGATTGCCTGACACTGTTTTCTGGATTACTTGAATGATCATTCCTTTTTAGCAAAGACCAGAGAAACACCATCAAGTCCAATCTTTGCCACTCCTCTTAGGCAGGTTTCCCTTTCTGCTAACGCTTCCATGGCTGAGAGTGTGGTGTGTCAATTCACCCTACTGTGGGAGTAGATATAATCTGTGTGTCATGGAGAGAAACCTGCCAAGGGGTGGAAGTGTGATGGAAGGGACAGGAAGTATCCCACCCGCTGGTGCTAATCACATGAGTATATGCTAAGCCTTGTCCCAGCTTCTCTGGTGAGAATTATCATTTCTCCAACGTGTCCCTCTGTCTCAGTCTGTCTACATGAAAAGGAGGAATCCATCAAAACAAGTGAGAGGAGGAACAGACGGATGAATAAATACTTAGGATACGTTAGCATACAGCTGAACTCTAGAAAGATGCAGACCATACTATTCACAGTAGGACACACTGGCTTCCCATGCAATAAATGTGGTACTTGCAGAGTTGCTTAGCGTATACCCTGGTTTAAAACAGATCTGGCTTTCTAGTAAGCCCAGAGTATGCATTCTGTGATTCACTACTGAGAGCTGATGTCATGGGAAGAATATCTCAAATGTCTAAAACCTCAGTTCTCTTGTTCATAAAATGAGGGTTCTTATGAGAATAGGAGGAGGTTAAATGCTGTGGGAACCATTGATGGACTGTTGGCAGCCAGCAGTTCTTTATTATTGTGACTTGCATTGTTGACGTCACATAGGTGGGGCTGAGGGTCAGTGTTGAAGACCTCTGGGCAGAGAACGACAGAGAAAAGGAGTCCAGAGGCAAATAAGGGCTGCAATTTATTTAATGAAGTATGAATTGCACTCCTAATTCTGGACATGTACTTCCGTCTCCCTTCAGCCTGCCAGGACTTTTCTCTTCTGGAAATATCCAGGGTTGCTGGGCATCTTATCTGGTAAGGTCAGTAAGAATATGAGCCTGCAGCCATTGATTGCAGTTCTGACCATAGTTTGCTGTGTGGCCTTGGAATGATGACTGACATTTGAGTCCTTTTTCTTGCTTGTAAAATGAAAACAGAGTAGTGGCCTCTTGTACCTCAGGCACGGCAGATACCAAACCCCACAGATGTTCAAATCCCGTAAATAACTCATGCACTGCCTCTTGTTCTTTAAATCACTCCCAGACAACTTAAGGTTGTCTTAATACAATATAAAGGGTTCAAAAGTTAACTATACTGTATTGTTTAGGGAATAAAGTCCATATGCATGTCATGTAGAAACAATTGTTATAAAATAGTTTTGATTCATGAGAGTTGAATCTGCAGGTGTAAAAGATGTCAGGACAGGCACTCAAATATCGCTGCATAGTCTTCAAGATTTTTTCAAGGATTGGACAAGCTAATGCACACAAAAGACTTAGACGGGATCCCAGTACAGAATAACTGCTTCATTAAGTATTAGTTTTGGTTCTAAGGCAACACCCCTAAGCACTCTTTTAAGATTTTGTTTTTATTTATTTTATTTATTGTGTGTGCCTGTGTATGGGGTTTGTACACATGAGTGCAGTCCCCACAGAAGCCAGAAGAAGGTGTTGGGTCCTCTGGAGCTGAAGTTACAAGCAATTGTGATATGCTCAAATTCAGGCCCTCTGCAAGCATACTGTGTATCTCTAACCTCTGAGCCATCTCTCCAGCCACCACCTGAGAAACTCATACTTTTAGAGATTTTTAACCCTATGTCTCACCAAGTATATTGAAAGTCCTCCATACTCCATGCTAACGATTTTAGCTGTAATACATTTAAAAGGGAATTTTTATGGTTTGGCTCTTGAAAGCATTTGGCAAAGTGTAAAGCGGGTCTGTGAGCCCTCAGCAATCACAGGACACATTTGAAAATTCCTTTCTGAGGGAGCAATTCTAGGGAACAAATTGCTTTCAAATATAATGAAAGTTTTATGTATATCAAATTTAACAATGATGTTTATGTAACATTGTGTTATGTAGACATTTAATTAAACATTTATTCATTTTGATTTTGCAATTTTCTCTCTTTTTATATTTGAAGTGAAAATTTGTGTCTTAAAATTTCAGGGAGTTAGGAAAACCCCACTGGCCACCCATCCCACATCCAGGACTCAGCAGAACTAGGCAGGTTTACATGAAGAAGGGACCATTGAATTCATCTATGAACAGAGTGGGAATGTTCTTCTACTTTATGAACAGGGAGTCTGGGATCTAAGGTAGGAAAAGCCTTGCCCAAAGAATAATTTAGTTTTCCAAATGCAGCATTCTGGGTGCTCCCAGATTCATTAATTCGTGTGTGTGTGTGTGTGTGTGTGTGTGTGTGTGTGTGTATGAATTATACACATACATATACATATATATGAAATATATATTAAGGGATCTACAAGGTGTGGCTCACAAAGGTGTGGGGACTAAGTTTTGCAGTTGGTCCAGCCAGCCAGCCACAGGAAACCTTGGGAGACTGACGTACCTTGGGTGTGGGCAACTCAACAGTTATTCGGATGCTAGCTGGACTGTGTGTGAAATACAGGCAGGTGTCCTCAATAGAACCCCATCAGTGGAGGCATTAGCCATCAATCTCAGGCAGTCCATTCCCTCCATTGAGAAGAAGGGCCTGGGAGCCAAGAGCAGCGAGCGGCAGTGTTCAGCCCACTAAGACCAAACCTGGGCAGTGCTGGGCACCTCTGTGACCTCCTGAGCAAGACAGCTACAGGGGATGCAGAGAACGATTTTGGAACGACAGGAAGCTCAGGGTCTTTGAAGTCACCTCAAAGGCCGTGAGAATACCAGTCTGTTGCCAGCATAGCAAGCCCCTGTCAGTGTAGTGGTGTTGGAGAAGATGGGTGTCCCCTGTTCAGAAACCACTGGGGTGGGTGGTCACCTGGAAAGTTCAAGGCATGTGCAGAGAGTGACAGGCCTTTCCTGTCACTAGGAAGGATCTGGGCTCAGGCAGTCTCTCAGGGCTGACTGTGCAGCATGCTCAAATATTTAAGGGAGGGAGAAAGAGGAGGCTGAAGAATCTGGATGCTAGGTGTGTCAGACGTGATTATCCTTCATCTCCAGCATGCGGCTTCTGCCTTACATGTTTGTATCTTTGTGTGATGAAGCTGTCTTCTCTTGGTCATAAGGACAATAAGGCACAGGATTTTTGTTTGTTTGTTGTTTTTAACTATTTTGTGGGTCCTACCCAATCATGAAGATTCTGGAGATTGAATGATTCAGGATTACTTAAGAGGAGAGAGACAAATTGGGTTCAGTGCCACCTTAGCAACCATGCTGCTGTGCGGCACCGGGTCAATGGTTACCCTCTGTGAGACTTAGCTTCTTCATCTGAAGAATAGGCAACAAGGAAACATGCCTTGGCCCACTGAATAAAAGAAGTGCTTGGCTTGTCATGTAATCCTGGCAACCTTAGTTCAATCTCTGAACCCACAAAGAAAAACAAAGCTGAATGCTAATCCCAGCATTCCTATGATGAAATGGGCTGTGAGCCAGGAGAATTGCCTTGAACTTTGTAGGCTATCTAGCTTGGAATAGGGAAAGAGGTGGAAACAAGAGAGACATTGCTTCAAAAGGGGGTGGAAGGAGAGAATTGACTCCTAAAAGTTGTCCTTTGATTTCCACATACGTACAGGTATGTGCATATCTGTACTTGCATGTCTCAAACACACACACACACACACACACACACACACACGAGAGGAGAAGGAGGGAAAAAGATAGGGAAGGGAATGGAAGGGAAGGGAAGCGAAGGGAACGGAGAGTCTAGGCCCTGCTGAGCATAGTAGCGGGTACAGCAGAGGCCGTATAGACTTAATTGCTTTTCCTGTTTCAAGGTCAGAGTGATTAAGCCTGAAAATAGTAGCATAGCTGGCTGCCCAAGAAAAGGCCAAGTAGCATTGGGAAACTGTCGTGGGCACCCCTGAAGTCCCGGACATAGCTTTGAACCCTAGGAACGAAGAGCAAGACATCGGGTTGGGAAGAGAAGGGTGAGGTGGGGCCTTTCATTTGGCTAGTCCTTCTGATTCTGCCACAAGTTTGCTTCGCTCTGTCCATCAAGTCATGGTGATTCTCTGCTTCTGAGTTTCCTGCTCTGGGCAGCAAGGGCAGGACCTGACCTGAGGGTTTGTTCTGTGTCAACAAATACAGAACTGCTTGGTGCCATTTAGCAGGGTCCTTTTGAGTGTCTTCAAGAAGAGGATTTTTCGACACTCTGAGACCTTGGAAGTAGCTAAAAAGAGTCAAGGAAATGATGCCAAGCTTTATTGGCAAGTGATACTATTAATCCCGCCCCCTCCCGTGCTGCTGCAGATCACCTGGTAATCTCTAATTCTGCCTCTACTTCTACCCAGTCTCTCTTGGGTTATATTAGAAAAAAATAACACTAACATGACCCAGGTATCACAGGCACAATGCAAGCTAGATCTAAGGAAGGACTTCCACAGAATTGGTTTTTTTTTTTTTTTTAGAGGTACAAACATGAAACAGAACAGGGAGAAAGGCATAGTTTACCTTTCTGAAAGCCTGAGATGTTGGGGCTGGCAGTGTTTTGCATTCCTGAAAAGCTGTGCGCTAAGAAAACTCACTGGATCAATCCTGTTTAAAATTCAGTGGAATGCTCCAACTTTAATGGCACAGGGATGCCCTTATGCTCACCTGTTTGTAAATGCAGGCTTTGTCTAACCAGGTTTGTAAAGAAGATTTCCCTAGCTACATATTTCCCCCAAAGAAGAGTTCAGATGTGGTATTGTCAGAGGCAGAGAAACAATTCTATTCTTTCTCAAGATTCCTTTCTGATCTCTAAGTCTAGAGGTGCTTCAGGTTTAAAGGAAATTCCTTTGCCAGTGCATCTGGTTTCCATCCCTTGAGAGCCTGCCTGGGCCAGTACTGCCTTTCTTCAGTATGCCTCAATCACCAGCACCAGGTGAAGCCAGCCACAGGAGCAGCTTTGTCCCAGAGGTTCAGTTTCGAACCAAACTTGGGGGTCAGTGGGATTTGGAATTGATTCAACTTCCATGATTCTGGACATTGTGTGTTACAGTAACAAGATGATAAGTGCCCCAAGGGTGGGGACTATGTCGGCCTCTGCAAGGCCGGTGTGGAGGGTGTGGAGGCAGCACCCAATAAATAAGAATGAACGAGTGAATAAAAAAAGGCACTATTGTATTCTGTCAGTTGGCTGTGGGACCTTCATCTAGTTACATAATTGCTCTGAACCCTAGTTTTGGCATCCATAAATGGGGAGAGTTTCTACCTCAGAATTGTAAGGATCAAATTAGACAAGATACTCAGAGCATTTAGCAGGCTGAGGAATACAGAAGGGGCCCACTCTAGCCAACACACCCACGCACACATGCACACACACAGGTGCACAAAATGCCATGGCCCTGATCTTGGATGAAGGTTTTTCTTGGGGTACAGATCTGTTGCTCTTGCCCCAAGGCTACTCTCAGCTCCACTTAGTATTGTTTACCCCCTTACCATGCCCAGTGCTCCATGCTGGCCCTGCTGGTTCCTTAATCAAGCCCGTGTTCTTGCAGAGCTCAGCAGTCAAAGTAGAGGTTTTGGGTGGGAAGTCTATGCCCACCAAGGGAGCACAGAACCTGCAAGGGGATCCCAGTTAATTTCTACTGGGATGCTGTCAAGCTAGGTGTTAAAGAGCAAACAGTAGGCCCTTTAAAAAGGTACCATAGGTATGCAGCCTGGATGAATGGAGCATATCTGTATGCTCCTGTGATACCTACAGCCATATACCCAGATAGCAAAAGCCCAGATGTTACTCAATGTGATCTTCTGCCCTGGTGATGAGGAGGAAGTGAGGAGTGGTCTGAGGGACTGCAGCATAGAGAGAATCTAGAAACTTCACATTGCAGAAGAAACCTCCCTGATCACTCCCCTAGACTAGCCTTTAGAGGTTGCCTTTTCCCCTTTCCTTTGCTAAGCTAAGGTTTCTATGGAAGTGAAAAGCCCCAGAGATAGGCAAAATAAGAGAGGGGCTTGGGCCAAGTCAGGAAATCCATCATTGGAATAAACAGTGTTGCCGATAGTTTATCCTTGAGAACCTGTGCACATATTCAAATTACAGCTTTCCCTTACATGCAGATCTCTTGTCTTCACTATAGCAGCCCTTCCCCTTAGGATTCAAATACAGAGAAAAGGGTGGTATTTGGGCCATTTTCTACCTTTAGTATGAATTAGTGCATGTGGTTTAAATATTGATTTTATGAGAGCAATGTCTGATTTTAGTATTCAGTGTTAGTCACAGGACTTGGTTAAAAATTGGTAAGTGGCAGAAATGGTTGGCAGTAGAGAGGCCATAGAAGTGGCAGAAATGTCATCCATCAGCTGTCCAGTCAACCTTTTAATTGATGGGAGGGAGAGGACCCTTGCCTCTTATGCTTTCGTTTTGCTAAAATGACTTAAGGCAGTGGGGGCATCCAGCAGGCTCTGTGGCTCAGTGTCATTAACAGTTTGGGCAGGCTTGATAAGGAATGACATGGCTTCCTAGAATCCTGAGCGAACAGCCCTCACTAACAGATCCCTGACTTCCAAACAAGGGCTGGACAGAAGCAACAAATAAAAATTTACTATTGTTTCAGAATATTCTGGCAAGTAGAAATCATGTTTTGAAAGCACACTTTTTTTTTCCATACAATTTTGGGGCATTTATATCACCCTGCAGAAACAGAAGTAGTTCAATGTCTTCATGTCATGAGAAATTTATGGCCCAGCATAAGAAGATTTTCTAACATCTCTATCAGAACACCAGGGGAAGGTGTTCTCTCTCTCTCTTGGGTCCTTTGAACAGAGGTCATTGTGTCTTTAATTGGGATATTTTATAGGTGTTGGAATGAAAACCCATAGAAAATTCCTGCAGTTCTGGGGTCTCATGAGTTCTTTGTGCCCGTATTTATTTATTTATTTATTTATTTGTTTATTTATTTATTTTTGGTTTTTCGAGACAGGGTTTCTCTGTGTAGCCCTGGCTGTCCTGGACTCAATTTGTAGACCAGGCTGGCCTCGAACTCGCAAAGATCCGCCTGCCTCTGCCTCCCAAGTGCTGGGATTAAAGGCATGCGCCACCACTGCCCGGCAAAAAGGTTGTATGTGCCAGTTACCTTGTTTTTTTTTTTTTTTTTTGGTCTTTTTGTTATTTTGTCTTTTTTTTTTTTTTCCAGAGCTGAGGACCGAACCCAGGGCCTTGCGCTTGCTAGGCAAGCGCTCTACCACTGAGCTAAATCCCCAACCCCAATGCCCGTATTTTATTAACATGCCACCTTGGTTATGCCTCACACATCTTAAGGGTTATGAGGGAGCCCAGACCTTGTAGCACAGGATGGCAATTACAGCTCTTAGAAGACTGAAGCAGGAGAATGCAGATTTAAGACCAGCCTGGGCTATGGATTCAGTTTGAGGTCATATACAACTCATCATGATCTATAAGGATCGACAATGTTCTAGAATGATCCAGAGCTGTAGAACAAAGACCCTGGAGACTAGATAGAATGCAAAAGAGAATTATCCAGGAGAGGAAGAAGCAGCATCAGCTTAGATTGCCAGGTCTCCTAACAAGTATCTGAGTGGTTTCTGTCATGATCCAGAGAAAAGTATATTGACAAAACTGAGCCCAGGATGAAGCTGGTTCTTCAGGAAGCAATTACCTCCCCTCGAAGACTTGCCTTTATTGAGGGTGGACGGGGAGCATCAGACTGAGTGGCATTTGTTGTGTGAAATTAATTAAGGCAAGGTCTACCTTCCTTCTCTTAGTCCTTTCCTAAAGATTTGTGATAAATTCCTGCCAGGCTATGGTTGCAACAGAGATAGTGATGTAGCCTCCATAGAAAGCTGTCTGTGTTTTCCCTGCCAGAAAATTAAAATTGTTTAAGCTGGTATATTTTCTTTCTTTCCCTTTTTATTCCCCTCTTATGCCTTGGTTTCCAGAGAACTCAGCCAGACCCTCTGCTGCTTATGTCTGCTCGGCTCTGATGCCTGAATTCTCTAATTCTGCTTCGGGTAGTAAACAGAACCACTTTAGGCCATTGGTAATATGCTATGTGTTTTCATCTGTCAGTCATTTCACATACTGGGAGAAGTGAGTGCTCTTAATCTCAGATCTTTAAGGTGAAGTGGAAAACAATGAGCAATTAATTAAAAAAAAAACACGAAGCCCTTTAAAAGATTTGAAAGGTGGGCTAGAGGACTTCAGTCACTTAATTTCTGTCCTGACCAGTCATGGAAATGCAGACATGGGACTCTGCATTCTTTACCCTCATGTCCTTAGTCACTGTTGCTGGAAATGTGCTGTGTTAAACCTCTGCAGCTACCTCGAGAAACACCCGTCAGTAAATGATACCTTGAGAGCCAGTTTAGGTCGACCAGTTGCCTGTTTGCAGACTCATATGTATGGGCTATATGGAACACATGTCCTACCCTTGCCCTTGGCCAGAAGACATGAGTGAATACATAAGGCACCTCCTAAGGGCAAAGAGTAGATTGTCTTCATCAGTGATGTTTCTACTTCTAGAATAAAGGCTGTCAGAGCTTCAGTGTCTGTGAAGGCTTTTGGAATTAAATTAAGATGAATTGAATGTAATTGAAGCAACTGGTACCACACTGAGAAGAATTAAATTGAATTGCCTACTCTTGCCTCACATCGGGGGAATGGTTCACCTTTGTTAGCCCATCAGCTCTAACAACACAGCAAGAGTAAGCTTGGCTTCTGAGCATCATGTTTAGAATGTAAGCATGTGCTCCTTCAGAAGGTATTTACTGTGTACGTCTTAGACCGAGGGCCTGCACTGGGCACGTGAAGGCAGTGGCGGACTAAGCACTCAAGTTTTCAGCCCTTTAGGAGCTCCAAGGAAAGGGACCAATAATCCAATAAGTAAATAAATGCCTCACTGAGGATTGGAAGAAGTGCTGAGATGGAAAACTGTAAGGTTGAATGGGAAGAATCCAAAGCAGACACTATTAAAATAGCTTGTCCCAGTGTGTCTGGGCACAGCAGCAGCAGATACGAGCCAGGTAAGGACAATAGGTTTTATAGTGGCTGGGTAAAGGCAGAGGTGTGGGGCTTAGGTGTGTGTGAGGTCAACACTGATTGCTCCTTGGAGGAGTAGGAGCAAGGTTGGAAGGTCTTTTGGAGCTATGGCTACAGTACGTGAGAGACCCTTTGATCTATCCGAGGTGGGGGAACAGAAATAGAGCCTAGCTATATTTCAGAGGTGGAATTGGAAAGAAGTCAGCCACAAGATGGATGAGAAAAAGTGTCAAAGGTACATGAAGCCTCCCATAGAGGTGACCAAGGGGAGGGAGGACAGGCTGCCACTTGGCACGTTATAAAAGAGAATCAGGCAGGAGGCTGGAGTGAAGAGATGGATTCTAAGGAAGCACCTGTGGACTAAGATGCCTGTAAGATATTCACCTGGATTTGTTCAGTAGAAGGTTGTGTACATGACGCATCCTACAAATATTTCTGGAATGCCTAATCTGTATCAGGCCCTGTTGTGGGAGCAGAGGGATGGGGGTGAAGATACAGGTAATACATGATTCCCAACCTCTCAGGACTCAGTGCCATCTACTTATGATGTTGAGATGGTATGTGGGAAAGACCACAGACAAAGGTAGGGAATGCCTTTTAAAACATGAGGAGAGAGAGAGAGAGAGAGAGAGAGAGAGAGAGAGAGAGAGAGAGAAGAGTTGAGGAAGATAGGTATCATTTTCTGTTGGGATGGCAGAAGTGAAAGTAGATAGAGGGCCAGACTGAAGAGATGAAATTCCTTGGCATGAGCCACCCCTGAACCCTATGCCTGCCTGAACTATGTCCTCCTGGGTGTGGGTGGAGGCAGAGAGGTGCTAAATTCTCAGCTCCAGCTTGTCTGAGTCCATGGGGGTGAGAATTAACCAAAATGTGGGTGAATAAATGAAAGCCTTTAGGGAATCTGCCTCAACCCCTACAGAAGCTAAGAAGATCATTAGACATGGTTGCTCTGGAGACAGCAGTATTTCTGTTCCCTAAGCCCAATGAACACAGAAGTGAGGCTGAGGGACTGTCTTAATGTCCCCAGTCCCCAGCCATGGCCTCTTGAGAATACCCCAGGTGTAGTGGGTTATAAATTTGCCTCCTGCATTAGTGAGATAGAAGATGACACATTTCTTTCTTTCTTTTTTAAAATCTCATTAGATATAACCAACAGCAGTTCTGGTCTGAGTTTGCTGGCATTGACAAGGAACTCATCTCAGAGTTTTACTTGGCCCTCCCCACATTGAAAATACACAAAAGTCCTTGTGGACTTTCCTCCAGACAGTACTCACAGAGACACTTCATGTTAATTTTATCATTGTCCAGGTGTGCATATCCTTAAGAGCAGGTACTGATTAGGGAGGGTTAGGGTCAAGGGCTAGCTGTGGTAGGGACACTCCTCTCTAAGGTATGCCAAAGGCAACTTGACAGACAAAAAATTCTGTGAGCTACAGTTCCTTCATTCCCTAAGAATCTGAACACTGAGGCAGTGCAGGAAGGTCCCAATTCCTCCTTCTCTAATTGTGGCTATCCACCACTACCAGCAGGAGCAGCAGAAGAACTGGCTGGAAGCTCATGAAACATGAAGACTCTGAGGTACCAGCCCAGACCTCAGGAATCAGAATCTCGTTATGTGACCCATGGGTGGGTAGTAGGCTCCTTGAAGTTTGGACAACACTGCTGAAGCACATAGTAGGTCTTCAATAAAATGTAGTCTTTGTGGTCATTCTCCTCAACCTTCTGCTTTTACTCCTTAACTCTTGATACTTTTATACTGTGTACAGAGCCAGCAGCATGAGTCCCTGATAGGAAGACTGAATAGGAAGAAGACATAGCAGGACTTTGCTGCTCAATCTCACTTCCCACCCCTGTCCAAATCGTGGGAGGTTTTGGTTTTTTCTTTTCTTTCTTTTTTATTTTTTGCCTTGTTTGTTTGTTTGCTTAAGACAGGGTCTCACAGTTTAGCCCAGGTTGACCTCAATCTGGCAGCCATCCTCCTGCTTCAGCCTCCAAAATGCTGAGATCATAAGCATGGATTGCTAATGCTTTCAGTCCTTACAAGCTACATTGGTCCCTTTTTCTTCCCCTGATAGGAGTGTCTCACTGGAGATGCTTGCCCAGAAGTCCCTTAGGCACTGAGTCTCAAACTTGAGACCCCCACTGCTATCAGTCCCATTCATCCCTGATTTCAGGAAAGAGCCCACTCTAAAGGCTCAGATCCAGTGAGTGCAAGGTGGGATCTGAGAAGGGCATATTCTTCACAGGTACCCAGATAGCAGCTGCTGATGTAGGGGTGGGGACACATCGAAAGAACTACTGCTGGGGAAAGCAACAAATGCCCAACTTCTGTAGAAATGGAGGAATGAAGGCAGAGAGGAGGGAAGGGAAAGCTCAGCAAGACTGAAGCACAAATAGGTATCTCCTTCAGGTGCTCTGCCATCCACCACCCCATGTTGACTAGTGAAATTATATTGACTGGAACATGATTTGCCATGCAGAGTTTTCATCCTCATTCATCTGGTGAGGAAGACCCAGGGGAATGACATAACATCCTTTATCTTGGTGACCTTGGGCCTGTCCTATGCAAAGCTGTGTCTTATCTTACTGCTTAGGACTCCTAGATTAGGACTCCCAGGCACGTCCACATCACACGGATTTTGGAAACCAGCTCTTCTCCTACTCCCAAATCCATACAGCCTTTCTCTCTGTAGCCTGGACTTGTCATTGTGAAGCCTGGCATCATCTGCTGGATGTATTTGCAAGTGAAATATCCAAGTGCAGAAAGAGAGTCCTGGGCAGGGGCAGCCAGATCCAGTGAACTGTATCAGATAAGTGGCCCACGGAGCAGGCAGCCCTTGTGATGAGCTCTTCTGCTGGGAATAGCAACCCAGCCTCTCACTTGTGGTGCCTCCTGACACCTCTCCCCTGAGCATGGAGAGACAAGGCTGCCCTTGAGAGGCCCATGGTGAAAGTCAAGTCAAAATCATGCCTAATGCTTCTTCTCCCTGGGGCATCCTGCAGAAAGGTCTTGCTACAGCTGCCCTATAAGTTTTGTCAGCACAGAGACTGAGAACAGCTTGGGACAAGATACCTTACCTCTTTGAGCCAAAATTTCCTTGTTTATTAAAAGTATGTATACTTTCCAGTGTGGCTGTAAAGATTGTCAATAAGGATGTTTAACTGCTTGGTACGTGTTTGGTTTATAGCAAGTACACTGATGAACGTGAGTCCCTAGCTTCCAGCAGTCCCAATCTGCTTTGGGTATTAGGGTTCCCGTCTTCATTTCTTCCTGGACCATTAGTTCTTTAAGAGAATGAGCCAGGTCTGATTCCCCTTTCTATCTATTCAATCAGTCTCCATAGGGCTACTGAAGCTCTGCCGTGTGCTAACTCCATGCTAGAGGCCCATGCCCTCTAGCCCTCCACATAGTATGAGAGCATTAACACATGAAAGGAAATGGTTGAGGAAAATGCTCACCAAGACAACATTTTGTTGAATACCTACTGTGCATGCTTCAGCAGTGCTGTGCAGATGTCAAGGGACCTGCTACCTACCTGCAGGTCATATGATGAGATTCTGATCCTAAGGTCTGGGCTGGTTCCTGAAGAGTCTGCATTTCTCCCAAGCTTCCAGGAAATGCTGCTACTGTTGGAGGATGGCCACACTCACCTACTCTATTCACACATAGCTGGTGAATGGAGTAGAAGGAGCTGGAACTTTCCTGCCCTGCCTCCCTTACTGCTCAAAGATGCTTAGGGAATGAGGAAATGGGCTGGGTGGAGACATGCCTTGCCTAAGATCTCATAGCCAGCTAGCCCCAAAGTCACATCGGCCTGGCTTGTTCTTGCTTGGTGAACTCACTGCCCTGAAGATCAGCATCTCACCCATTAGTCACTTGGGCGAATGTTAGACCTGGGCCCTGGATTCGTTTCTCTTGCTGTGATAGTGATTTATCTAGTGTCATGAAGTTCAGGACTCCCCCTGCCTAGGGAATGGTGCAGTCCACAGTGGACTGGAAATCTCCACATCAAATAATTAAGATAAACCCCCCCACACACATACACGCCCACAGGCCAACCTCCCAGAAACAAAGCCTCATTGAGGCTCTCTTCCTAGCTCATCCTAGGTTATATCAAGTTGATAGTTAAAACTAATCACAAAACCCCACAGTCTGTACAGAAGAATGGCATGGTGTTCTTTTGGGAAATGCCATTTAGAAACCACGGCCTCAGAGCCCAAAGTCGACCATGGAACCAGGAAAAGATAGGATCAACATTTCCAGTGTCGATATGTCAGGCACAAATTATGGACATTTAGGATTCCGGGTTCTGATGCAGTTATTGATTTTCTAGAAGAGAGAACTGAAACCCGTAGAGGAATAGAGACTTGTCCGAATTTTCTGAGCTTGTTGGTGGCAATGTCTGAACTAAACTCAAGCCTCTTGGTCCCTACCCCCTATTAGTTCCTTGTTTCAATAAGCTGATAAGGTGATATCTTACATGGGTCCTTTGTGGAAATTGGCATGAGGGACAGTGAGCATAGCCCTTGTAAAGACACCCCATGTTTTTCTGCTGAGGCCCGTGGGCTCCTGGGAGAGACCTAAGGGTCCTCAGAAGGCAATCAGTTGACCTCAGAATGGTAGGGAAGTCCCTGCCCCCATATGCTGCTAACTGTGAGATGAAAGTATGCAGAAGATCATACCCGAAGTTGGAAGGCCTTTAAAAGTCCCAAATGAAACCTCTAACCCCACTATGCAGGAACGTAATTGATGACTTGATTCAGTGTGATAAGCATTTATTATCTTAATTGTAGCACGATGCCAGTTGTATTGGAGGTTTCATTACAGTGCTATAGTAGTTTACAAAGGTGTGCAACCAGCATTTTAATTGTTTTTGGAAAGGGGTGGGCATTGGCGTGGTTCAGAATTAGAGAGCCCCGAATCTTATCTGTGTCTATCCCCCTTAATCAATGCTATGTTACTAGTGATACATCAATAAAGAGAGGTGGAGCTGTCAGTTTAGGGGTAAGACTGTGCTGGTGGGAACAAGAGAGTCAGGTGAAGTCCGTGATGGCTTCCTGGAGGAAGGAGACACCATGTGGGAGGCGAAAGAAGTCTGCTGTAGACAGTACAGAGACATGCAGCAGAATAAGATGGCAGGCAACTTTGAATGTCACTGTGGGGTGTGGGGCATATAAGCAGGAAGAAACCATGGCAAGGGACTGATCACATGTGCAGTGACCAGTTGACCTGGTGTGACTAGGGTTGAGGGGCTTTCTGGAATATAGGGCTTGAGGCATGGAAACCTAAAGGTTCCATGCCTACTTCCATGGACTGAGCACTCTGAATAAGGTTGCTCTAACCTCCTTGAAAGGCCACATCCTTCCACTACTGCAAGGTAGAACTCCCAGGGCCATGGGAACATAGCCCGATATTACTAAACCTTCTGATATCAAGGAGAAACAGAAAAGTGAGGATCGTATACAGTTTTTCTCTGACCTACACATTTTTGTCCCATCAAGTGTTTTTAGAAAGCGGGGTCAGCCAAATGAAACATTTCTGTGGGCTGTGGCCCACCCCACCTGCCCTTGTCCTATGCCTCTCAGGGGCACTTGAAGATGAATGCCATTCTGAAGAGGGAAGTCAGTGGTCATCTGTTTGGTTTTTAACTTGATGTCCCCCATCAGATTCGAATGCCGAGTACAGGGGATAATAGATCAAACAGGAGGCACAGTGGCGGCAGAGACACCTAGTCAATTTTGTTCAAAGGTGAAATTAGTATTCAACAGTGGCATGCTCTGCCCAAGGCCTGGAAACCTATATAGTGAGGAAGAGAAATAAGATATATCTCAAGTCTAAGACTTAATTATGGGATAAGTTCACTTGGTATCAAGACAGCCCCATGACTGATATCAGACTCCGGAGGGGGGCGGTGAAGAAAACTCATTTTGTTTGTGGGAGCTTGGTGGGTCAGGGAACTGCTTTTTGGACGGTGGGGAGGGTTATATAGTGAGTGTAACCACATGCTGACACAACTGGCTTGTAGTCTCGGCTTTGCCGCTCTTTGAGGCTGTGTGATGCTGGGGAATGTACCTAACTCTTCTGGGCTCTGTCTCATCCACCTGTGTTACTGAAGCTGTTTTCAGGATAGTATCCCAGAAACACGTACCCCATCACCTCTCTAACTCTTAAGCTTTAACTTCGATTAGACTTTTGGCAAGATTTTTGCAGCCTGCTAGGACAAGAGAGTCAGCAGGGGATTTACAGAACCAATCAGCCCAGACAACACCGACATTTTTTTTTTCTAGATAGAATTAGTAGATAGTCTGCTTTAGTGATGTTGATCTGATATCTGGCACTACCAGGCCAGCTCTCTCAGTGGCATTTTTTCATTTTTCATAAGAAGGAATCCTCCAATGCAGGTCTGTGCCTCAGGCTCCAAGGTGGAGGGAGGGGCAGGAAGAGGGTATCTGCATCCATGCCAAGCTGCAGTGTCACCTTTATTAATGGCGACAGTAGTGGGAGTCTGCAGGCAGCTATACTAAGGCCGACTGCAGAAGACAGGGATCGCAGGGCTCACCTACCATTCTGAAGGACAGGGAAGTGGGGCAAATGGGACTGAAAAAGGGAGATGTGAGAAGAGGCTGAAAAGGGGATAAATTAGTATGATGTCATTTGGAAACTTACAAAGCAATGAATGAATGGATAAGTATCATTCCCAGAGCAGGGAGGCCAGTGCCAGGAATGGAGCCTCCCTGTGAGGAGCCAGAGCCCAACAGAAAGGCTTGGCTTGGTTGGCAGAGATGAGTCCAGGCCAGGATCAGGGAGTGGGAGGCCCAAGAATGGGAATCCATCCCCTCCTGTCCCTTCCTGAGCCTTGCATGAGTAGAGATGCTGCATCTAAAAAGGCTTTGCAAGAACTCGTTACTGCTAACCCTCGGAGTCAGCTTTTCAGTCATCCCCAAGTTCAGCTTCATAGGGGTGTTTTCATCATTGGGATGAGCTTCATAAAAGACAGAGCCTCGTGATCCTACCACTGTTAGCAGATGAGATAGCATTCCCTTTATAGAAATGAGGGGCAAGGACATTAAGTAGCTTTCTCTACCTTGTCAGCAGAGCTGGCTGGAGGCAACACAGTAGGCAGGTGCCAGCATGCCATCCCATTACCTACAGATTGAGTTTTGCCGCCCAGAGCCTGCCATTGCAGGCCCTTCCACATCTCTCATGATCTCCCCCTGTGAACTTCTGCAGCACCAAAAACCCTTGCTCGTTTCCACCTCTGCCTCTGTCCTCATTCTGTTCCACCCTCTAAAAGTGGGACAGCGATGTCTCAGTGTTTGTACTATCAACTCTCTTTGCCAGCCTCTGGCAGACATCACTAATCGATCACCATAGTTTTTCCTGCTGAGCTAAGACGTGGCCTTAAAATCATTCCCGACACAACTCTCTAGGCAGTCACTACCAATCAATTAAGTTAATCAAATTATAAGGCAAAAAGTATTTTCTGTGATATATCTAAGATGTCATTTCCCATTCTTAGTTTAACCTCTCTCAACCTTGCCATTCCTCAAATCTACATTCTCTTTCAAAGTTCCTTTGAATATCTTTAACCCGCTTCTGTCCTCACTTAAAAGGCCCCAGCAAACATCACCTACAGAACTCATTTTATACTTGTCACTCAGCATCATGACACATGGGTCTTTGTCTGTATGGACCATGGTGTCTTAACTATGGCATTAGAGACATTTTAGGCTGGATTGTTCTTTGCTTTGTGCAGTGTCCTCTGTATTTCAGGGTGTTTAATTGCCACTAGCCTTTACCCAGTAGACACCAGAAGCAGCCCTGATTCCCACTTGTAACAGCTACGATAGAAGGAGGTACTAGCAGAGGCCTGGCTTAAGAAGTGGAGCTTGAAGTTTAAACTAAGGTGCAAGAGGTGGTTCTTAGTCTTCTCCAGTCCTTGGAAGTGTGGGGGACTAACTTAGGGAAACCTTTCATTCATAGTGTAGTCTTCACAGAAAACTCTGGCCTGGCCTGGCCCAGCTACCTATGAACGTATCTATCTGCCTACCCTTCTGTCCCTTTAATTGTGGAGGCTTTGCCAAGGGAAAAGCAGGGAGACAGTGTGCAAATCCTCATCCGCAGTGCAGCTCCTGGATCCACAGGGAGGTTTAAATCACCCTCTACCATTCAACTGAAAGCAAATTCAGACGGGTCAATGCACTGTTCCTGGGGAACCAGGGAGGAGCTGAGGCTGAACATTGGAAGAGGCATGTTAGGGATTTTTTAGGGGATCCACTCCTTGTGGCTCCTGACTTCAGCCTCCCCTCAGTCCTAGAGCTGGCATTCATAACCACATATGCAGGGAGAAAACAGAGTTTTAAAGAGTTAAAACACCCTGTCCAAAGTTCCAGAGCATGTCAAAG
Source organism: Lophiomys imhausi (assembly GCA_907164525.1). Taxonomy (NCBI): domain Eukaryota; kingdom Metazoa; phylum Chordata; class Mammalia; order Rodentia; family Muridae; genus Lophiomys; species Lophiomys imhausi. The sequence goes on from CAJQZJ010032904.1 coordinate 4,364,084, forward strand.
AAAGCAGGGCCTCCATTCCAGGACATACTTGTCCCAGCAATGCTACTGCTATGGGACAACAGATGTTTCCTAGTATGCTGCATAGGTGTTACACAGGGGACCTCTCCCCAGGGAAAGAGCCCAAAGTAGTACAGATAGTGGAGAGGTGTCTCATTGGGACCTACAATCATGAGTCTTAAAGAAGTATATAGCATAGCTTTTGAACAGTGTGTTGTCTGAGTAGCTATGTTTTCCCTTGTGATTGGTCTGCCTGTCTACATCTTCACCCATGCAACCTTACACAACTGCATGTGAGTATTTATCTCCCCCTTTCTCCCTCCTTCCGTTCCTATGGGAGCACAGGAGATGCCTAGAATGATGTTCCTAGCATTCGGGAGTTGTCTGACAGTAGCACTAAATTTAATTTACCATTGTTTTGCTTCCTTGAGTTTTGAGGTATTGCTTAACTTTAATTACAATAATTTATGATTTCAATAGTCCTTTTCTTTTCCTTAAGAAAAACAAAACAAAGGTATTTCTGTAGTCAAGCTGACCTAGGAAAGTTCTGCCACCTCCCTGCTCCTTGCTTTCCTCATCTGTAAGGTACAAACAGTATTATCAACACCTACTAAATGTTGCTGTCCTACTGACCCTTCCCATTGCTGTGATAGAACACTGACCAAAACCAACTGGGGGATGGATTTGCACTAGAGATCGTAATCCATCATTAATGGAGACCAAAGCAGGAACCTGGAGGCCCCAAATGGAGCCGCTGCCATGGAGAGACATGATTACTGGCTTGCTTCCAGGCTCAAGCTCAGGATTGGCACCACCCTTAATGGGATGGACCCTTCTACATTACTTAACAATCAAGGAAGTACCCCCATAGACATGCCCATAGACCAGTTGATGGAGGCAGTTTCTCTTTCTCCTTCCCTCTTCCCAGTTAAGTCACATTAACAACCAAGACCAACCATCACAGTTGGTGAAAGAGGAAAAAGTGTTCGCAGCAGTTCGTCCACAGTAAATACACAAGTGGCAGTTGTAACCATCGACATATTTTCCAGCTGTGCCTGACACATACATGTCTGACTGATAATAGTTTATCATCCTTCTAATCCTTCTCTTTCCTTGTTATGACCCTATTAGTGGTCTGTTCAGATGAAGAAACACAGAACTTCACACAGTATGGCATCTGGCGCACTGACCTTTAAATGGCAGTTGTTATTATTGCCATGTAGTCCCCAGATCGCCCCCCATCTCAGATTTCATAGCCTTTTATGACTCCTTTACCCATAGAATGTGTGCCTTTGAGTCATTTATCCTAGATGCACATGTTTCTAGGAAAAGGTGGGGTGCTTCTTAGGATATGTACCCCAAACTCCAAACCCTATCAGTGTTTCTCATTTGATTTGAGATAGGATGTGTGTGTGTACAAGCTGAGGACTATGCTCTATTGTGGAGGACTTTCCAAATCAGATTTTCTTAGGAAATTTAGTATGAAGCTTGGAAGCCCAAGCTTCCAAGTTTGAACAATAAGAAGAATGCTTTATTTCTGCAGTTGGTCTTTTCCCAATTAAATTTGTGGCCTTCCTTGCCCGCACTTTTATGGATGAAGTTAGAAAAATTATCTTCTGTTTAGGAAAAAAAAATGAGCCATCCCAATTAATAGCCCATTTCCCAGAAAGTTGGCCTCTCAGGAATGCCCCCCAGATTCAGATGGTTTTAATTGGAGAGTGAGAGCAGCCTGGAGTAGTTTTCTGTTTATTCAGCAGTGAACAGCAGGGAACTGAGCACATCGAATCTGAAGAAAAATGAAATCGATGTCCAACTGGAGTCCATGTGTACTCCCACAGGAGGGCCAGACTGGGCTGCAAAATAATAATCTAGTGAGAAACACTTGCTATGGAGTGATGATACCACCAGGGACCAGGAAGGACCAGCGCTTAAGGCGTAATTTACATGTTCTACAAACCTGTGCCCCTGGAAACAGTGCTGGAGTGGCTTCTTGGTGATGGGCTGCCATGTGTAAGGTGTGGAAACGGTTTCTTTACAGAGTGGGCCTTATGGTTCTAAGCTTCTTAGAACTCAGATTGAGAGCTTCCATTGTGCTAAGAAGAAAACCCAGACTGCTGCCCCTAACCCCTGTGTGCTCCTGGGAGCCCGCCCCTGTCTGTCTTCCTGACCTCAACTAGTAGTTTATTCTTCCTTGTTCATAACTTCTGGCCATGCTGGCTTTTGCTCCTTCACTCAGATTCTCTCAACCTACCCCCAGAGTCTTTGATTCTGCTGCTCACTTGGCCCGGATGCCATTCCAGGTTCTTACACGGCCATTCTCATCACTCAGGTCCTGATTCAGATGTTAGCTCCCAAGAACCCACCACTGTCTGCTCAGCCCAAAATCAGTGCATTCTGTCGCTGTCCATTACCAGCCAGTATTTCCTCAGTAGAGCAAGCTACTGTCTATAGTTTTTTTATGTGTTGGCTTATCACAGATGTGTCTTCCTGTTTCTAGCCTCACTCATCTGGAATGAGAACTTCTCAAAAAAATTCTTTTGATAATCTTCACATCTGTAGCCTCAGCACCTAGAACCATACCTGGCACACAGTAGGTGGTCACACAGTGGACGCTCACATGATAGGTGCTCGCACAGTGGATGCTCAAGAAGTACTTGTTCAATAAAGGAGTGCATAAAAGGGTTACCTCACTGGAGCTTGGCAGATTGTGAGAAATAGGACAAACATTCTTAGATTTCTGGCCCCTGCTAAATCAAAGGTATAATACCTGGCTAATTTTTCAGTTTATAGAAGAGGGTCCCCATAACAATTCTTTTAGAGATAGAGAATGCAGTACTAAAAATCAATCTCTATTAATATGTATCAAACTTATGCAATATTCAGGTTCAATTCCAGATCCAGCAATACAGCAGCAAATAAAGACACAGTTCTCTGCTGATTAGAGCTGACACAGAAGGTGTGGTATAAAAATACAGGTCCATGAAAATACAATGGGAACCTAAAAGGCTCTGATTTTAATACCTACAGTTCACAAACTAAACATCTGTCTAGACAAATTATTTGGCTCTGTGCCTCTCATGTTCTTCATCTGTAAAATGGGCACACAGTTGACCTCATGTGTATGCTGAGAAGTCTCGGGGGAGATGATGAACAGTCTTGGGAACAAAGAATGAAAGGCTGAACAGGATCTACCACTTTCCTTTGCCACAAATTTCCCCACTGTTCTCTTTGGAAGATTTAAAGTGATCTCACAGGCAGGCCTGAGCTCCAGCTAGGACCAAAGGTCCTAGTAAGGGGAGGGAAGTGCTACAAGGTAAGAATGTTTGAGAAACCCGAGCTCCTGTTCTAGCTGTGACTCAGAGCAGCCTTCTCAGGCTTTCCCCACTGGTCCTTTCGTGAAGACTGTCCCTAGGAAGACACTGCCTACAATTCTAGTCCTGGTTTATCTAAACATTTGATCTGCCCTTGATGGCCATGGTGTCTGGCAGGGTGCATGCTGCTAGCCCTGCTGGGCTTATCATGCACAGATGAGTCATGGTAGGATGCATGCCGAGGCCCAGCATGCAGGAAGGACCTCCCTGTCCTCTCATGATGTTTTGCTTTTGACAAGAAACAGGCCACACAAACTTGCTAGAAAGGGGCCTGGCTTCACCTACAACCCCTGGGTAGCTAAGGGGTTTGGGGACACACAAAGACAAGCACCTCCTAAAACCAGATAGCTGTATTAAATTTTCCACAAAGACAGTGGTAGTACATGCTTTTCAACACTTCGAACACCAAAGTCACTTTTCCTACCTTCCAGCACCTGTCTCCAAGTAAAAGGAATCCCCCAGGATGCTTTGCTCCAAGAGACACACACTGTTTACTGAACAGCTGGACTTGAGACATGCTAACCAAAGGCCACTAGAGCTACTGGTGCCAAGCTGATATGGGGAGCAGTTAATAGGTTTGCAGACCGTCACTGGTAGATAGTTACTATTTCCTCTGTGCTGGGAATTTTACCTGGTTAATCTGCCTGGTTTTCTGGACCACAGTCAGTAGCCTGACAATAATAACAAATAATTAATTATAATAGTAATAGTAATAATAATAATAATAGTGGTACTTACTGAAAGCTCTCTACATTCAATATTCCCTACATAATTAATTCAATATTTTCCTTTCCACACACAAGATCTTGCTCAAGGTCACAGGCACATAGCTGAGATTGGAACCCTGGGTGCCTGACTTCAAGATTCCATTCCTTCAGCTCCTCCCATTGTGGTTCTGTATCCAGGTAGCACTAGATGTAAGCTCTGTGGGGCACACCCTTGGCTACCCTGCTGTACCCTACCTCCCCATGCTCAGTGCTGTAGCCGGAACTTGGTGTTGCTATAAGGGAACACACTCGACAACTCAGCTGCCCTAAAGATTGTTCCAAATTACAACTCCCAGCGGCCTGATGAAGCTCTAAGATGAATGGATTTCAGAGCCCTTGTTTTTTCCTGACACCATAGCCTCCCACCACCAGTCAGTCCTGGATCCGCCATACAGACAGCACTAGTTTAATCCAAGATTAAAATCTGTTATATAAGCACATAGCAGACACGGGGGTGAGCACAGGAACAGTCCGAGAGAGTTGCATTTGGCCATTCTTAGTCTCCAAAGTATGACCCATGCAGAGAACTTTCCATCTCCCTCTGGGCCTCCCTCGGCACACAAACTTTCCTTCATCTCCTCTTCTTGGTGCTTTCTATATTGTATTTTATTTTGGTCGTGCGCATTATTTGAAGTTACTATAGCAACATGTCACCAGCTGCTATCTCATAGTAATGTTGGCATTTAGGCAGCAAGCTCCTGAAGTTGACTGTTTCCCTCCCTCTGTGTTCTCATTGTGCCCACCAGCCTCAGACAAGTGGAGAACGCTTCCCAGCAGTCAAGCCCCTCTCCTCTACTTTGTTAAAGCAGAATAAATGACTCCTTTATCTTCTTTGCCCTCTGTTTACTCTAACACAGCAAGAGTCCTGACACTGTGTGTGGTGTGTGTGTGTGTGTGTGTGTGTGTGTGTGTGTGTGTGTGTGTATTTGCATTAGGGGTCGCTAAGTAGAAATGGTTAATCGAATGTTGTATGCAGAACTATTAGTATTTCCAATAATAATACGATAACAGTGCAAAGAAGCCAGGGCAATGATTTGGGGAGAGTTCCTTCCAGAACTGAAATCATCTGATATGTTACTCACACACTACTGGTTTTCTCTTGTTCCCTTGCCAGCACATACTAAGAGACCTGTTTTCCCTCAAAGCTTCAGTTCTCTCCCAGATGTTCGAGACCTCTGAGTATAGTGATGGGTGGAATTAATTAGAAGAATTGATTGTCTTGGATAGCTGAGAGGGTCCTATGTGGCAAATATGCTCTGCCACTCACGGTGTTAAGTAGCCCCTCATCAGCCAAGTGCCTGAAATGATTGTACTTACTTTTACACGTTTGACCTAGTTTCAAACTGTGTCTCTTCATGCTGTGATTCATTAGCCACGTTTTAAACCACTCAGTTAAAGCGAGGGGACTTTGCCTGGCTTGCACCAAAGTCTCAGATTCAATTCCTCTCTGGAATTTAATATGCAAGTCCCACTGGTACTCTGTTTTAAGAAGCAGTTTCCTATCCGGCACCTGGCATGCTGCTTTGGTATGGATGAGTGGCTGCCTCATGCCTTGGTAGTAAATATATGTCGATTATAGAATTTCTGCCAGGAATAAAAAGAAGAGGGTTCTAATTGGCTCAGATTACAGGGGATCCTCTAACTCCCCGAGTACCCCATGCAATACTGAGGCTTTTCTAGGCTGCTGGTGGGGGGTGGGAGTTTGAACTTTTATCGATATAAAGTTTGAGCACCATCAACCTTAGGGCTGTGTTGGTTGCCAGGGGAAATACAGTCTGATTGTCACCCCTACCCCCAATTCCTCTATTTAGAAATGGCAGGTATGAAACTATGGTCTCAAACTTGGGAAAACGTGAGAGGGCCAAGACACAATTACCATTTTGAAGACAATCTTGAAAAGGGGTTACCCATCAGAGCAACACAGATTCCATTATGCCTTCATTGCATGACAAAGCGTGTATGGCCACTCAATTCAAATGACAGAGAAGAGCCTTTAACGAGCCTACTGCCTGTGGCTCGCTCTATTCTAGGTATCCCTTAGTCAAATCTGTGTGATCATCTAAGGATATATACCAAAGTGAGCTAGGTATTGTGGTAGAAAAAGGATGCTTCCGATTTGAAGTGAAACAGTCATTTTTTTTTTAAATAACAAGCAAATTCAAGTGACTTGTCTAAACTTCCTCCACAGAGCATGCAGATCCTAGCAAAAGGCACCCAATGGGGCTTTTCTGTGTGCTGATGGGGGCAAAGAAATTAACAAGCTGGTAAAAGTGTTTTTGGTTGATCTGTGAACTCTAACACACTGGCTGACCCCTAATGCAATAATGGTTTATTTCATAAAATGATCAAACTCTCTAATGAAGAATGGAAAGCCTCTCTCTCATTAATAATAATAAAAAAAAAACATAGAAGTTCCCTTAAACAAATCCTAAGAGAACGCAGCGTGGTCGAGGTAATCCCAAGCAATTTGAGCTCCTCTGAGGTTTGCTCACGGCATTTTCTCTTATTCCAATTCAAATCAAGCCATTGGGAATAACAAGCCTTCCGGATCTAGGCATTTGGGGCAGCCTGCGGTTCTGACTGACAATGGTGGATTTTCACCACACACACCCACACAAGCTCAGAGTCTCAACTCATAAGATTTAAAGTAAACTGTTGTCTGAGAAATGACAGTATTTTTCTCCTAAGAGATCACCGACCCAAAAAAGAGAAGAAAAGGACACACATACACACACAAAATCAAACCTTCCCATTCCCATATCTCTTACCTCAAAGCAGCAGAATTACCTGCAGAGAATGATGCCCCCTTCCTTGTACAAGGAGCCAGCCTTTGAGCAGCAGCAAGATAACTCCAAACAAAGGAAAAATCAGCCCTTTATATTGTAATTTTCACTGTTTATATGCAAGAAGTGTAGTGGGTCTGCTCACGTAGGAATAAATAAAAAGCCGAACAAACTGCATGGTAGCTACCATGTGAAATGAGAAGCCCTCTAGTGGTCACAGGCTGAATTCTTTAAGAAAGAGAAAAGAGGAGGGAGTAGAGGAAGCACATGTGTATACACACACACACACACACACACACACACACACAAATCTCTTCGAACTCTAGAATTTTCTTTTTCTACATTTAGCCTGGCCAGAGGTATACAATTCATTTCTTGGTTTCATGAGACCTGATTAAGTCACCCAGGATGTGGTTGTTTCAGCCTGCTTTGAAAGCGAAGAATAATTTCACAAACTCCCTACCACCCCCAGGAGGTTTAAGATGGGAATAACAAGCAGGTGGTACCTTCCTCTCTATGCCCCCCCCCCTGCAGGTTCCTAGGTACAAAGTGGCTACAGAGTCCAAGCTTGGTGCTTTGAGCCAGATAACTGTGTCTCCTAAACACAGTGTGAGTTTAGTGGCCACCAGCTCCTGTGCAGGTGGCAGGCTTAGTTTTTTCTTTTAAAAGACCACTCTAGTGTTCCAAAATTATCAAAACTTTCAAGTGAGGACCCTACGTTTTCACCTAGCTCTGTTACACAGCTGGCCCTGCTGACTGGGAAAGCACGCTGTCCCTATGGGAGCTACTTTGGCAAATGAAAGCATGTAACACACTTAGTCAACCTACCAAGGAAAACACAGGGAGCTTCCTGGGGGCATTAGCAGTGTCCTTCCATCACCAGAACAGACCTTTATGTGATAGATACCTATCACGAATCACACACCTTTGTTTTTTTTCAAACAGGAAACTTCCAAGCCTATCTTCAGCAGAGAGAGTCCCTGGACACCACCTGTAGCCCACTACCATGCATGCAGGCCACCTTTTGAAAACCTGCCTTGGGTTGGGTCACAGTGAGACCTCCTCTGGCCGAGATGGTAGCCCCTCTAGGATCTTATAGGAAACAGTTGAGACTGTCATTTCATCCCTGCCTGATCAGTGGCCAGCTCTTTCTTTACCAGCTTTCATGTACATCTCCTCAAGTGCTGCTTCTATATGCCAACATGCCACAGCACAGACACTTAACACTCTGGGAGGCAGAATACAGAAGTCTGAATTGATGCCTTCTGGTCCATACCAGGCTATAACTCATGGCCTTCCACTCCCCGGGTTCCTTCAAGACCCACCCCCTCCTCAGATTGCTACCTTGATTTTCCTTTTGTCTGAATCCTTTCCTTGTGGACATTAATCATACTTTTCCAACTAGTAATAAACTTAAGAAGAACAAAAGCTGTCTCGTCGCATCTCCTTTATTTTCCTTAACCCTAACACCTGCCGGTCCGGGTAGGTGCAAGGTTCTGTCATGGTTGATTGACTCATGGTGATCCAGGAACTGGTCTCTCTGTGGAGACTTGCCGTGCACTTAAAGGTGATGTTGGAGCCGTTGATCTTTTCAGGAACTCCTCTGAGAGTAGACAAGGGGACAGATGAGACAATGGGGGTTTACACCGATGAAATTATTTACCAGAAAATGAAACTGACTGCCCCTGAGGGTCTTGACTGATGTAGGCTGGGTTCTCCCAACATCCACACAAAGTTCCCAGTGTGCAAACAGCACAGAGGTGGGGGTGAGGCAGCGGATCTGCTCTTGGTTCTGTATCTGGAGCTCTTAGCTCAGCTACAGGCACGCGTAATGGGTGTTTAATGAATGTTGTTTTTTTAATGAATTAGCAGTAAGGACATTTCCTCTTAGAGAGTTTTACATGCAGTAAATGGAAACACTTCACTGCTGGGTGGCCCTTTTTCAGTGCCTGGAGTGACTGTGTGTTTTCAAGTTTGAAGTCAAAGAGATGGAAAGGACAAATTGTGGGCTCATTATATGTTTCCTTATGTTTTGTAGAGTCATTTTGTGGCGTGTATGACAGCCATCTTAGACCAGATGGGTGACCAACACTATTCCTTCTATATTGAGACCTTCCAGACCAGTTCAGACCTTGTGGTAAGTCTTCAGGACATGGGAGTAGGCAAAAAATGGAGAAGAGAAACATGGCACACCATACTTATGTTCTCATGAGTCTGGGGCTAGAAGGCCCCCTACAGATCTCAAGTATGTGTGTTGAAGATTGTGATATATGTGTCTGATTCCGTTTATTATATAACTCACTTCTAGAATGTATCTCCAGTCCATTTAGTACTATGGTTCCCACATCTGGATTCTCATTACCAAGCATATGTTGATGAATCATGAGTGCTTTGGAACTTAAGACCAGGAGTGTTGGAGCCCTAAACTGTTAGATTGGGATCCTAGATTAGCCCCTGTGTGACCACAGGCAAGCCAACTTCTCTTAAGCCTCAGCCTTTTTGTTTTTGTTTTTCCAATCTGTGAACTAGAGATGATGCTATCAGTATCACGAAGCTTTGAACTGTAAGTGTAACAGTATGCACTCAAGAAAAGACAGCCTATCACTATGGTGTGACAAGTGTACAGAGAAAATTGATTCCTGAGCCCGATTCACCTCTTAGGACTCATCTGCTACACCCAACGCCATGGCCAAACCTTTAGTGAGCATTCACAAACGTGACTCTGTGCCAAGAATCTAATACACACGATGCACTTGACCCTCATGGTAACTTTGTGCGGTAGACATCACCCCATTTTGCTGATGTGGAAGTTGGGACCTTATACCACAGAGGTGATTTTTTTTCCCTAGAAGCAAGATTTGCTGGAAAATAAACCAATGCCATTTCCAGAATTTCACAATTTAGCTTAAAGCAGTTTTTGAAATGATATTCTACATAGCCTCCTTACTACCCTACTGTAAACAACACACACACAGACACACTCACACAGACACATGCACGCGCACACACACAGACACACTCACACACACGCGCACACACACACACACACACACACACGCGCGCGCGCGCGCGCACGCACGCACACGCGCGCACGCGTGCACACACACACACACACACACACACACACACACGGGCACACGCGCACACGCGCACGCACGCACGCACGCACGCATGCACGCACACACACACACACACACACACACGCACACGCACACGCACACGCACACGCATTCACTCACCAAACAGAGCTGATCTGCTTTTGTCTATTTCGTATGTTGGGTTTTAGGTGAGATTTTCTTTGGGTCTGCAGTGAACACGACTTCCTTAAAAACTGCGGATGGGTGGGTTCACTCTGTGTTCGAAGCTTTAGCTAAATCACCTGGGGGATTCGGCCTCCTTACCTGAAGCTCAAGATGTTCTTGGTACCAGTGGTTCTTAACTTTGCTGTCTGGATTTATTTTCTCTAAAGATAAAGATGAAGGTTAGCCTACTGCCAAATCTGCTGGAGAATATTCAAATCCACTTTGAACCACTTCACCGGGAGAGGAAGACCCTTGTTACCACCCTTCTTTATGAGCTTATCCGCATGCATGACACGTGGATTAGCGGTGCCTGTGCATTGCTAATTAGATGTTCCTTTAAATGATAGTGTGCTTGCTCCATGACCTGAGACGATACCATATAGTGTAGATTATTTACTTCTCGAACCCATATCTGGGAAGATGATTATGAAACCATCAGCAAATAAGTCTACTTCTTTATTTTTTATTTTTTATTTTTTTTGGTTTTTCGAGACAGGGTTTCTCTGTGTGTAGCCCTGGCTGTCCTGGACTCACTTTATAGACCAGGCTGGCCTCGAACTCACAGAGATCTGCCTGCCTTTGCCTCCCGAGTGCTGGGATTAAAGGCGTGCGCCACCACCGCCCGGCTACTTCTTTATTCTTAATGACAGAACCAATACTGCTTCATTTGGAGAGTCCGATTTTAGTCATCATGCATATTCCACTGGTGTCTGTGGGGCAGAATCTTGGTAGCAGACTTATAAAACTTCTGTCTCAAATCATTGTGATGACTTTGAATTCCTTAGCAAAAAAAAACAAACAAACAAAAAAACAAAACAAAAAACCCCGGGGGCCTCCTCCCCTATCGGGTCCTCTAAAGGAAAATAAGGAAGGCATTTAAATTGCCAACCATATCTAGACATGCTCAGTCTGCCCCTGTGACACGGGTGACAGGTGTGTCCGTCCCCTTTTGCAGGACTTCCTGATGGAGACATTCATCATGTTCAAGGACCTCATTGGGAAGAATGTGTACCCTGGGGACTGGATGGCCATGAGCATGGCTCAGAACAGGTAAACCGTGCCGTGCCCTGAGAACACCACCTTGTGTGCTCACCACTTATTTTAAAGAACATTGGCAGGTGCAGAAGTGAGAGAAGAGAACCCAATGTTAACAGGACCTTCCTTTCTATGCTCACCCTCAAGGAAGAAAGGGCTCAGCATTCTTGAGGCTGCTCTAAATAGGCCCCTACCTTCTGTGGTTTCAAGTTCCAGTTAAAATATGATACTCTGTCTAAGATAGGGGAGTATTATATTACTCTGAAGTTCATTTAAGATAATAAAATATCCTCTGTGCCATATATTAGGTGCGTGTCCAAATCACTGGATTAAACCTTTAAAGGATTCCATGTTATGGGATGGAGGGATGGGCATGGGGGTGTGGGTGCTTTTAATATGCTAATGTGATTTTCTAAGATGAAGAAATACCAGGAAGCATTTTACAGATGAATCTACCTTTTGGACAGTGTAGGGTGCAATTTATACATTTTTGTTTGTATCTATAATACCTAATCCTATCTCATGGAATATCAATGTAACCCAAGACTAATTCAGACCCCACATGAGCAATCACAACCTGGTATAAGTCATTACAAACGATTCTAACCTTTTCTGTTGTGCCTCTAATGCAATCTTGGCAAGATGAATGAAAGTCCCAAGACTCAGCATTTCTAATATCCCCTTCTTCTACTCTCCTGTCCCTCAATGTCCTTTGCACGCTGTGGTTCCCCTGATCTCCCTGGGAACCTCATTCTCAAGTCCCACTCGGGTCCTCTCTTGAGCAAGGCCTTCCCAATTCTTCTCTTCCTTTCTCTTTCTCCTTCCTTTGGGTACTTATATTTATTTCAGGCCCTTTCCATGGAAAGCCCTTCATCTCACAGGGGTTTCTAGTCTTATCTCCCTCCACCTGTTGCCTCTGTTTCCATCACATGGGCCAAATACTGACTGACAAAAACAGAAATGTCCCCAGAGAGTGACAGAGAAGAAAAACCAGAATTTTCTTGAGTGAAAGGACTGTAGGAAAGACTGTGCATATATATATATATATATTAATGATTTTGTCATTGCATGGAGTCTGAGATCTGTTGCTCACATGCTAAGAGCTGATCTCTGGAAAGTTGTTCTTTTGTTCCCTGGATGCCCAAGTGCCCACCTTGTGATAGGCACCTGGCTACAGTATGCTTTGACTAGCTTAGGACTGCAGGAGGGGAGGAGCAATTGGTCAAGGCAGGAGGCATCTGTCTATATGTTTCTGCATACTGTACAAAAAAAAAAAAAGGAGCTCATCCGTCCTAGCAACACAGTGTCTAGGATTATCCCATCCCTAGCCTGGACTCACCCTGCCTGTGGTTTGTATCTCACAGGCTCCACACTGGCTTTTCAGTGACTAATATGCTGGTGATAATTCTCCCACGCACATTGCAGCTCAGAAGTAGACTCTTCCCTAGCCCTGCGTCCTGCCATCTTCCTGAGTCTGAGCCTTGTGTAGATGTATAGACCCTCACACTTAGAAAGGCCCCATGCTTGGTTTAATGGTCATATGCTACCATCTCTTGAATCATAATAATTTTTAGGCAACGGGACCCTCATTTTCATTTTGCACTGGCTCCCTAAGTTGTGTAGCTGCTCATATGATGGTCAGCCATCTTGGATTGAGGTAGAGGCTACCTGCTGTGCTGCATGAGATTCTACACTATGTGCTAGAAGATGAACAGACAGTCTGTCAAATTATATGAAGCATCCAGGAGATGGTGCAGGGGTCATTTGCATTTTGGATATGTCCAACTTCTGTTGTCTACTTCTCCTCACGTGTACAATTTTGTATAAGCCATAACTCTGCCTGGGTGCCTTGTCTCCCTTTAGATTAGACTCCACTTGGGAGCGCTATGAAAATTCTGAACCCTGTGATTCCTTCATAGCAGGAAAGTCTGTTTCCCCTCCAGTGTTCATCTGTATGCCCAGGTAGCTGCCACCCTCACTGACTGTGACTGATCCCTCACAGGACTAGTCAGTCTGTACACAAGAACTTTTCAAGAGCAAACTCCATGTGCAACTTGACTCTGTATGTATTCCCAGTACAGAGAGTGACATTCGTGAACGTATACAGCGACTCTCTGTATAAGTTCCACAGGGAACTTCCTGACTGGGGTTTTAAATGAATCTAGACTTTTGAAAGTAGAAAGTGTATTGGGTCAGACAACTTGAAAAACTCAGAGGTCTGGTTTCATGTTTGGCTGTATCCAGGTGTTCAGATGATGATAGAAGAAATCGATGCCCCTCCCTCCGTCTTGTCTCTGTTGACTTCACCCTCAAAGGGACACTGCCTTTAGAAGGGATGAAAGAGCACCCTATAGGTTATGAATATATCTATTTCATTTTAGTATGCAAAACCTTATTTGGCCTGCATGTATGCCCATGAGTCATTGAGTGCCTGATGCCTGTGGAGACAGGGCATCAGATCCTCTGGAAGTGGAGTGAGGGACACTTGTGGGCTGCTGTGTGGGAGCTGAGAATGAAAGCAGAGTCCTCTGGAAGAGCAGCTAGTGCTCTGGAGTCCTGAGCCATTTCTATAGTCTCGCAAATATGTATTTCATTGAAAGAAAGAGGAGAAAGAAAAACCTTCCAGAAAAATCTGCCGAGAGAATTTTTTTTTTCTTCTTCAGTCAGTGTGGTGTAATTCCCAAGGCTAATCTTCAAAGTCTGGTTTGGGCTACATGTTCATCCATAAACCTCTGTGGCAGAAAAAGAAAGGCATTATTAAGTCAAACTTTGATCTTATGATCAGTCTTCTGAACCAATTCTACCCAAACAACAGGGGCCAGGAAAGTAACAGAGAAAGTAGTTCTCTAAAGAAAAAATCCAGTCACTGTAAGTAGGAGAAGTAGGTTACCGGTAAAAAGGAAAGAGATGACTTGAGCTAATAAAAGGCTAGGGCTGGAGTTCAGGCAAGTTTCCCCCTTTGGGGCTGTGTACCAGGCATTCTGGGAGAAGTACTTAGTGATCTGTGTGAGCAGGTATTGATTGGGACAGGCCCCAGAGAGGTTGCTTGTCCTAGTTCTATTCCAGTTGCTATAAGGAAATACCCCAGCAAAAGCAACATTAAGGCAGAAATGGTTTTATTAGGCTTAAAATGCCAGGTTCTGATCTGTTACTGTAGGGAAATCAAGGCAGAAGCTCGAAACAATTCCCCACATCCAGTCAACAGTAGCTGAGAAAGGAATCTGTGTATGCCTATGCGGAGCTGGCTTTTCCCCGTTCTCATACAGTCTAGAACACCAAGCCTAGGGAATGGTGCTCCTCACATTCAGGGTGAGTCTACGTCAATTAACCCAACTAAGAAAATCCCTCAGAGATCTGCCCACAAGCCAACCTAAGTGAGGCAATCAATCTCTCACTGAGACTCTCTTCCCACATAATTCTACATTGTATCAAGCTAACAAGTAAAATGATCCCTCTGTCTCCACACCTAGAAAATTAGGAGAAAAAAAAAGAGCCTTTGGAACTCAAGAAAATGAAGAAAAGTGAAATTACCTCCTAAATAAAAGCAGTTATGGCTCTGATCCATGAAACGAGTATCTTCACATTTCAATGTCTTGTAAACCCAGGCTGGAGTGTAGGACATGGGCTTCCTGTGGCCTGGGTTGATCTTGAACTCACTATGCAGTTAAAGATTTTGAGTTTGTGGTCCTCCTGCTTCAACCTCCCATGTCCTGGCCTGCGCAACAGGCCTGCACAACCACAGCCCACTGCTACCCTCTCTTTTTCAGAAATTCACTCAACCTTCTGAAGTGCCAGTTTCCCAATCTCTGGAGAGAGGATAAACCACGGTCCATTTTACAGGATTTTGCATTTCTCTTTTGGGAAGGATATGTTCCTTATCATCACACTGATGACAAGTCAGATTTCAGTAAGCAGGGCACTGGCAGCACTAGGTGATGACAACTTGGCCTTGAGTTAGAGAAGTACCCGCTAATGTCACCTCCCCCTAACAATGGCTGCTCTTTTGTCCTTGCAGAAGAACAGCTTCTCCTATAGGTTTCTTTCATATTCTGACTACAAGGATGTCTCCTCCATTTTGGGAGTCCTTGAGGGCTGCTTGTGACATCTGTATTTTGTGTGTTATTCCGTAGATAATATTTGTTAAGCACGTACGTCAGTTCACTGTTATAAAGGCTTTGCATGCACTAGTTTCCTTGCTTCTTGCAACAACGTTATGAGGTGGGACCACAGTCATTTGCATTTCATAAATGACAAATCTGGATTACTCATTGCTGCAATGCCCATAAGAAAGAGAGCAGCCATTCGACCTGAGCCAAGTTCTGAACC
The DNA here is from genome assembly GCA_907164525.1 of Lophiomys imhausi. Taxonomy (NCBI): domain Eukaryota; kingdom Metazoa; phylum Chordata; class Mammalia; order Rodentia; family Muridae; genus Lophiomys; species Lophiomys imhausi. Next base: position 4,379,665 of record CAJQZJ010032904.1, read on the forward strand.
CCAGCTTCTCCACCCTGTGTACCAGAGACATTTGCCTGAAGAGCCTTGAACAGACATCCAGACAGCCCTGAAGGAGAGAGAGCCTGCCAAGGTCATGCAGCTAGTTTGCAGAATATACACAAACAGAACGTGTACCATGCATGATTTAGCATATTGGGACACTCCCCGAAAATACCATTTTCTCTTCCGAAGAAAGAAACAGTCATCTTACAGAATGAGCTTATCCCTCAGTTAACCTGGACGTTATAACTAATTAACTTTCTTTCCTTCTTTTCCTCTCTCTAATCTTTTTATTTCCTTCATTTTCTCTCTTTCCCTCTATTATCTATGCTGCTGTGATTAATCTATCACCATCTCCGATGTATGTATGTATGTATGTATGTATGTATGTATGTATGTATGTATG
>CAJQZJ010032904.1:4380080-4412719 GCA_907164525.1 Lophiomys imhausi
ATGTATGTATGTATGTATGTATGTATGTATGTATGTATGTATGTATGTATGTATCAGTCAACTATTACCTCTGTCTCCATTTTTTTGGTGGAGTGGGTGGAGTTTTCCAGCTTTGAATGTCTCTCCAGCTTTGTGCTATTTGTGTATGCAAAGGTGGTGGCATGTCTACTGTATGAAACACTTTCTGGTAGAAACATTTTTCTTTTAGGTAAGATGCAGCATTCAGCATGATCTGATTTACATGGCGTGTTTAAATTTTAAATGATCAAATTCCTCATAATGTTGTAAATTAACGCAATTATGCTGGGAAACCTCTTTTCCCTCTTGCATGTGTGCCTCGATCAAGAATCATAGCACTTCAAGGGGGGGGGGGTTAGGGATTTAAACACATCTCTACGACTTCTCTTAAAGCAGTCAATCAATGTTTATTGAGTGTCTAAGGCTCTAGGGAGGGCACAGATCTGCTCAAGTTCTGATCTTGAAGGCTTTTTTCTAGCAAGGGAAATAATAAGTTTGACCAGAAATGTGTCCAAGTCCTGCAGTGACCCTCATAAGAGCAGACCCCAGAGATAACATGGAAAAAATCCTAACCAGTGGTACTCAACCTGAAGGTTGCAACCCCTTTAGGGGTCATTTATCAGGCATCCTGAATTGCATATATTTATATTACAATTTATAACAGTAGCAAAGTTACAGTTATAAAGTAACAATGAAATAATTTTGTGATTAGGGGTCACCACAACATGAGGAACTATATTAAAGGGTTGCAGCATCTGGAAGGTTAAAAAACACTGTTTTAGCTGATGATTTCCTGGGTTCAAATCCTGTCCCCTTCATTACATAGTTATTGACCTTGGTGAAGTCACTAGCTGCTCTGGCCTCAGTTTTCCTGACTGTAAAATGGGACTAGCAATAGTCCCCATCGCAGAGGATTGTGAGGTTTCTGTGGCTGAAATGAAGGAATAGCTGGTATAAAGTAGTTAGGACAGTGTTGACACAAAGCAAGAACTTTTAGAGCCATTGTTTTTATCTTCATATTCCTGCCACTGGACATGTGCCATGGTACATGTGTGGAGGGTAGAGGACAAAGGACAACTTGCAGGAATCAGTTCTCTTTCCACCATGTGGGTTCTAGGGATCCAACTCAGTTCGTCAGACTTAGTGACGAACACCTTTGTCTGCTGAGCCTTCTTGCTGGCCCATGGTTTCTTTACCCACGCAGCACAACTAACCTGAAGTATAATTGACTATAAGATTCCTGATTTGGTGAGCCTGCTGCACTCCTAGGGAAGTACTGAGGGTGCTGTAAGTTAGCTGTGCTCTGACAAGCTGCTTTTCTCTAACCCATTAGCATATGAACCTTGGGATGTTGGGGTGTTAGGAACAGCTTAAAGGTTCTGAGAAAATGCATGTCAGTCTCAAGGGAAGCATATAAGAGTTCTGCACCCTAGGCATGTGAAATGATGTCCATCCTTAAGTTTTGACCAACAGAATCAGATATACACTATGAATCACAGAGCAGAGGACAGTGGGACTCGCAGACGTTCCCTGCTCCCCTGGGTGATACACTCCAGAAGAAGGTCTCCACTCCCCTTTCTGCTTTTGTTCATGGCATACAAATTGTTACTGCGGCGTGGTGCTGTGACATCACATCAGAGTACTCAGTCCAGCATCAGGTTCCCCAATTGCTGGAGGCGGCAAGCCAAGAACTTGGAGAACAATGACTGTTGTTTGCTGAGGACATCCATGTGCAGAGACATTGGACCTTTGGTTCCTACGTTATATCTTACTGGGTATCCACACTTGGTTCCTCATATAGGAGGTGCTAGTGAGATTTTGGGATGATGAAGGTCGTAGTTCAGAAGAGTGGGGCATTGACTAGGCAAAGCCTGCTGCAATCCTTACAGGAGCCCTATGCACTGAGCCTGATCAGGGTGGCTATCAGAGCTTGCTAACACACCATGGATAAGAAGTGTTAGGTTAAGCTTTGAAACAGAACTTTGTTTTAAACAACGTATGTTCATTGTTGAAAGCAACAGAGGGTTGAGTGTGTATTTATTTTTCCCACTTCAGAACAAATTTTTTTTTTTTTTGGTTTTTTGAGACAGGGTTTCTCTGTGTATCTCTGGCTGTCCTGGACTCACTTTGTAGACTGGGCTGGCCTTGAACTCACAGAGATCTGCCTGCCTCTGCCTCCAGAGTGCTGGGATTAAAGGCATGCGCCACCACGCCCAGCAATTTTTAAAGGAGAAAACCACAAAGGGGGGAAAAAGCCTTACACTTCCTATCTCAAATACAACACAGAGTTAAGTGGGATTCTTACATTCAGGGTATGGCTATCGGAGAAGCCAGGAGGGGGTAATACACCTGACTCTCTGGTCAGCTTCCAGTCACTAGCCCAGACTCTGGGAGCCCCAGACAGGTTTAAACTGACAACCTAAATAATGTCTATTCTGAAGTTACCAATAGCTTTGTTACTAGCAAGAATGTATAAAGCCCTCATTTGGGTATCACATTTCAGCTCCTGAGATGTTTATACACAATATGACAGCCACTCAATGCACTTCTATCTAGAGAATCAGATAACTAATCTTTAAGGAGAAAATATAGATGTTTCAAAGGCATCTTAGCAAATGGCCAAAAAGCAAAACCAGAGAAATCCCACTCTTCGACAGCCTGATTGGGCGGTAGATTTTGTGGGATTTAACATCTCTGCTGTTGTGGGGTCTTGCCTGCTCAAACCTGGTTGCTAGTTGTTCCTTATTTGCTGTTTGTATGTTCAACTATTGGCGTCTGGTCTTAGGAGGAGAATTGAGCTACCGGAAGGACCAAAGAACCCCACCATGACCTCTGTGCAGTTGTAAGCTCTGGGTCGGGCGCTGTGCTTACTACTCACAATGGGCTTACCCTTCATTACCTGCAGCAACTCCAGAAAATTGTTCCTTCACCATAGTGTAGTAGAAAGGAACCTGAGGCTTCAAAAGCATAATAACATGACCCAAATCCAGAGTACTGGAATGTGGCAAGGTCTAAATAAGATTTGTAGGTGTGTGCGTGTTCCAAATTCTATGATCCCAACACCAGAATATGCTGCTTTTTTTCCCCCTCCCAGCAAACAACATGTGAACATTTAATGAATTGCTGCTACAGCCCTATTGACAAGGAGTGCCTCACAAGGAAAATACTCTAGTACCTGCCATTTTCAGCTCAGCCAAAGTATAGCATCAATTTTTATGCACAGCCCTCATGGGTACTGAGAGCTTCCTCTCTCCTTTTCTGGGATTTCTCTGGCTGCAGGTTGCTCGGTCCATCTGCAGGAGGGGAATGGAGTTGAAAGCATTGGTACCTTGGAATAAGTGGCCCAGGAACAAATTATAATGGCTGAGGAGCAGAGAGAGTGGTATTAATAGCCCAGCTTATTTGTCTCCTAGGCAGGGACACTTGTGATTTGCAAATGTGTTGTGTAAGTCCTCCTAGTGAATTTCAAGCAGAATGGAGGTCAAATTATTACCCATGGTCATCAGCATTTCTTTTATTGGCCTCCTCTGGCGCCTTGTGCTAGTTGTACCCATTTCTCTGGACCAGCCACTCAGGGGACAAGGAGCTATTGATTGTCTGTTGCTCATCAGAAATGGGGAGACCAAGGTGATAGAGTGTTTGACTACTATGCGTAAATGTCCACGTTCAATCTGCAGTGCTGAGAAAAGAAAGGCAAAACCACAAGCGTAGGTACGCAAAGGAGGCTTGGCCACGTCTCAGTGGGAAGGCAGCTGCAAAACTCCAGGAGAGTAATGATTATGGCTTTGTCCCCATCTGGAGCAGTGGGAATGAGCTGAAGTAGGTGGCTCTAGATCTATTCTGAAAGCAATGCTAAGAGGATGTGCTGACAAAATGAGTGTTGGGTATGAGACAAAACCAAGGTTATCAGAGTTGAGTCTTTGCTTCTCTTCCGGGAGCAAGTGCAAAGGAGCTGTTCATCATTTGCAGGCCAAAAAAAAAAAAAAAAAAAAAAAAACAAGAGAAGTGGGAGTGGGAAAGTTTGAGGGTTAGCTTTGGCATGAAGAGCAGAGAGCTTGGATACAAGTTGGAGCTCATGAGAGACCTAGGATGAAGATACAAATTGGGAAGGTGAGCACATGAGTATGAGATGCTCCTGGTCCCTAGGGAAGTGTGAGCTGATGGAGAAAACAGACACAGAGCCACTCAAACGCATCCTCCAGGATCACAGGGGGCGCTGGAAATGAAGCTGCCACGGCCACACTTGGGGTCCTGCCCTGTAAGTGGATCACAGTTTAAACCAGAAGTTTGTCTCCATAGACATGGCTAAGGTATTAAGAGTGTGAAGAAGAGTTCAGAAAGTGCCCCCAGAGGGTGAGAAAGTGGACAGTGACCTTCTGCATAAGAGATTGATCGAAGTTTTCAAGAAGATGGAGGTTTCGGATCTGTCAGCCTGCGTCTTTGGGCCTCATGTGTGTGTGTCCCAGGATAGCTTTGAATGTGGCCCAGCCCATTTACAGATGACAAACTCACAGCATAATGTCCAGAGGTTGGGCAGGACACCCTTGAGTCAACACCAGGAAAGCATAATTTTGACTTAGAAGAAATGGGACAGGCTATAAAATGAAAAGATGACACTAAGAACTGAGGAAGTGACCTGAATCACAGGGTAAGAGCGAAAAATAAGCAAAGGAAGGTCAGGATTGAAGCATGAAGGGAATTGAGTGTGAAGAGAGAACTCAGCTTGTCCGTGGGCAGTGGAGAACCATGCAGGTCAGGAATGGCCATGATTGGAACTGTCCCTGAGACTGTCAGGACAAGAGAAGATGGGCTAAAGGAACAGTCAGGGGGAGTCCATGGGGAAAGAGGAAGAGAACAAGATGGTCAGACAGACATGGAGGGTGCACTGTGACAGTCGGTACCAAAATGTGACCCAGTGCATTTGTCTAGCACTGGCTCTTGGAGGAAGGACTAGAAACAAGGTGCTTAAAGGAAGTACAGGGTACACGGAGGAGCGATCACAGGAACATTGCCTATTACAGGGAAAAAGAGCTGAGAAACCACAAAATGGCCCATCAGTAAGAAACTGATTAAATAAACTGTGGTACAGCCATAGTGTGGAATGCTCTTTGGTGATTAAAAAGGATGACATGTGGCTGCACTCATCCGTGTCAAGGGCGCACACGATCCATTATTGAATAAAATAAGCAAGCTATGAAACCACATTCATCATGTAATACCATTTATCAAAATGACATCCTTAAAATACCACTCGTGTATACACTTCTAAGGAGACCTTTGAAATGATGCTTACCCACATGTTGAAGGCAGCCTTCTCTAGATGAGAGGATCCCAGGGAATGTTGGCTGTTGTTTCGGGAGGGAGTGATCTTCCTTTACATCATTTCTGCATGGCATGGATTATTCAGCTGTAAGCTTCTACTAATTCGAATGTAAGATGATACAAATCTCTAAAAAGTCGAATAGACAGTTCTTGAATTCTAGCCAGGCAACCGCAGCCCCTGTGCCAACCTGCACTAGTCTCCATCTGAAGATCAACCCCACCCTGGGAGAACATGAGGACATTTTTAGTCTGTTGGGAAGAGAAGAGAAAGGATGCTCAGGTGGTCCAGTAACTTTGTTTCCTCTTTCAGGGTCTTCCTGAGAGCTATCAACAAGTTTGCAGAAATCATGAACCAGAAGTTTCTAGAACATACAAGCTTTGAGTTCCAGGTGAGTGTGAGGCATTGGAGCTGCTCAGGACTTCCCTGGAACCATTGGACTGATTGCCCCACCCCCACCATCAATCACCATGTAGAAGCACACAGGAGCCCTCGGCATCTCTGGAAATGGGCAAAGGGGAAGAGGAGAGAGGATTGGAGAAGTCCTGAAGCCTCAACTGGGGCACATATGCAAATGTGACCTCCCACATCCATTTACTTGCTGTAGAGTAGGCGCCACCTTTCAAAAAATGTAACATTTTCGTATTATTTTGTTCACTGGCGCCCAGGAACAGACACTAAAGTATGATTTACAATAATGCTTTCATGTACATCTCTGTGACTTCCCAAGTTCTCCAGAAGTCATTTTGGTGTGTGTGCTCAGCCAATACTCCAGGGCCTCTGAGACCTTCAGGGGATGGTAAGAATGTCCCTGGGGTGAGTAGAGTGATGTCTCTGTTCGGGCCCACAGAAGAACATGCTCTTCAAAGCCTGATGGGAAAGTCTGTTTTACTGCCCATCAATGAAGGAACAAGAGAGCAGAAACCCCCCCCACCCCCCACCCCTGCTCTGAGAAACCCCCTCCAGAGAAGTCTTCAGCCCTTAGAGCCTCTGGTAGTATAGACTAAAAGAACAGGAGTCACCTAGTGCTGTAACTCAGGGTCACGCTGTTTGCTACCTTCTTTCTCATCTGAGATGCTGTGTTTCCATCAGACTGGCCTCTTGCTCTCGCTCAGCAGCTCAGGCAAGGATGTCATCCCACATAAGTGACACATCTATAAAATGCCAACTGCCCTCCCACTTCGGGAGGCTTTTCCAGCCCAAGAGCAGGCTGGGAATGCTTAACAGTCAGCTTTTGGCATAGTTCCTCTTTACAGAAACTGCCCTGCCTGGCTCCTCTCTGAGATTTGTCCAGTGAGCCTGAGGTCATGAGGTCACATCTGGGCATTGAGATGTTTCCTTTAGCACTAATTGTCATTTGAAATCGTCACCCTTGCTTTTCTGCTCCTATATATCTTTTCTTTCCTTCTTCTGGTGAAGCATGTCTACACAAGAGTAGAAACCTTGTGTTCAGAAAAGTGACACCTGGGCTGAGACCCATGCCATGAACCTTGCTGGGAAGGTGGGACAAGATATCTTTGCTTAGCTGAAAGGATAAAGGACATCTTTGAACAAGGCTTTTGATCTCTCCCATGACTTTGCATTCACATTAGGGAACTGAAATGACCACTGTTCATGATTAAAAAAAAAAAAAAAAGAGGAACTGCCATTCTCCTGTAGCGTATATCCCAGGTCATAGGAAACCATTCTAAGAGCCATTCAGCTGCCCTTCAAGTTTGATACTGCTGCTAGCTAGCTTCTGCTCTGAAGGTGCAAGAGTGAGTAAGACCCGAAAGCCATGCACAGAGAGGGTAAAGCCAATGCCTTGACGCATTTGGGATTAGAAACTGCAGTGGCTCATACAGGCTTCCCCGTGGGACCAGGGCCACACTCTAGATCCAGAATGTCACTGGGGCCTTGGGTGATGGTTTCTCTCCAGATGACATGTCTTTCACAGGGCAACCAAACATGTCACTCTGGCTGTTTAAAACCAAGAGTAGGGTTTCATTTCTCTTAAAATGTAGCACAGATGCCCACAGGCTCTACTTACAAACCTGTTCAGAGAAATGGATATTTCCACTGTGTTTGGAGGGACAGCTTGGACATACCTGGGGGCCAGAGAGGCAGTGTGTGACCATAAAAAGGCCAGCTGGTCTGTCATTTTCCCTTGGTGTCAGCAATTCCAGCCTCAGGACCTGCTGGTCTGACAATTACTTTCCTCCATGGTCTTAGATTTTGGAGAGGTACTTTCCCAAGCTAATTCTCTATGCCATTCTTTTAGGTTTCATAAAACTTTCCCGAAAGAAAATGAATATATGAAACACACCTAGAAAGTGGACATGCCATGTCTGCAAAAGTTAAACTCATTAATTGTGTAGTTTTAGGTAAACTTCACTGTTTTGTCCCTCAGTTTCTTTGATGTTTAATGAAGATGCCATTAGTGGATATCTCTTTATAAATAACTCTAAGGATTAGGTGAATTGATTCATGAAACATGAAAAATAGTGCTGGCAACATAAGAGCCATTTAAGAAATGTTACCTTGTTAGCATCATTTTGATGATGGTGGTGGTGGTGGTGGTGGTGATGGCGCTGCCAGTGGTGATGGTGATGACCACAGTGACCTTACAAACATCATCACGGCTAGGAACTTGCTCTTGACAGGCAAGCCAGCAGTGAAGCAGCTTTTTGATCAGATCACCACAACATAGCCTGAGGCTGTCACACCCACAGGATTCTGTAAACTATGGAAAAGAGCTAGAACACAGAATCAAATAATTCCTTTCTAATGAGGCTTCCACAGATATTTAGTGAAAAGCACCCCAAAACTGGGCCATTTTTCAATTTTCTCTTTGTTCCCTCATCTTTTCCTCCCCCCCTTAAGGATGGATTTGTTCTCTGTACTCTGCCTGGAACACCCTAGGCTCCTTCTTGTGGGCTCATGTATTATGCATATGATACCAGCAGGAGCAGCCTCTGTCCTAGCTGCCTCTGTCCAGGGCAGGAGCAGGAGAAAGGAGAAATTAGCCCTAACCTCTCTTCTGAGTGGTGGTTTTGAGATTCAAAGGGCAAAAAGACCGCAGGTCCATAGGAGCCAAAGCCTCAGCATTATAAAATGGTGATTTCTGTAGGGATCTAAGATCAGTAATACCCTCTGGATGCTGGGATTTGATACTCTTGGCAGTTTGCAAGGTCACAGGGAGCAGAAGAAGCTATGAATTCACCTTAGCAGGACCTTGTGCTGAGGGTCTAGGCTACTTCATCAATTCCACTAGTGCAATTCCACTAGTGAGTATAGACTCAAAAAGAAATCAGTGCCAAGAGACATGGCATCACTCTGCCTGCCCATCTGCAGAGCAATACGTAAAGGAAATGTCTTATACACAATGGAATACCATTCAGCCATAGAAGATAAAATTCTGTCTTTTGCATTAGCGTAAATAGACCCTGAAAGCATTATGTTAACTGAAATAAGCCAGATGCAGAAAGACACACATTTTGAGAGTTCATTCATATGAAGCATCTATGAAAGACAATTTTATGGAAGTAGTAAGTAGAATGATAATTTAGGAGTGGCTAGCGAGGGCACAGATGGGAGATGGTAGTCAGTACACACAAAGCTACAGTCATGAAGGAGGAATACACCCTGGAGTCCTTTACAGTAGAAAGTCTATGCAGTCAGTTACAATGTATATCTTAAAGTGAGTAGAAGAGAGACTTTTGCCACAAAGATTTAATGAATGTTTAGGTGATAGATACACTCATTAGTCCAGGGGTATACTTGTATCTCAACGTCCCATTGGAACCTATGAATTTATACCATGGTGATGTAATGATTTAATTCTAAGTTTTTTAAAGCAACAGAGCTCATGACTGAGATCAGCTTGGCTCCCAATGCCACATTCACCAGTAGGACAAAGCAGTTTTATTCCCTGTGGTCCTCAGTTTTTTGATGTCTAATGAGGATAAAAATACAAATTATATTACTTTTCAGAGGAATTAGATTTTTATTATTTCTTAAATTATATGTATGTATGTGTCTGTGCATGAAAGTATGTGTGAGTGGTACCCACAGAGGCTGGAAAAGGGCATCAGATCCTCTGGAGCTGGAGCTACAGCCAGTTGTATGTTGTCATATGGACGCTGGGAACCGAACCCAGATCCTCTGCAAGAGTAGCCAGTGCCCTTAACCACTGAGGCATCTCTCCAACTCTTTGGGGGGGGGGATTTCATAAGAACCCATACAAAGTGCCATCATTCACTGTGAAATCATGCCATAAATGCTACTGTGACACCGTTAGCTCAGACATGCATCTTAACATCATACATATCAAGATGATCGGAAAAATGAAGTCTTTGTCTCTATGACCCATCCGTGAAGATAGAAAGTAAATTCCTTGGTTTAAAATATGTCATGAATGCTATGAGCGGGGTGTAATGAGGACAGATGTGAGAAGATCTACTTTAGTGGGCATTACTAGGGAAGGCTTTTGTAGGAATTGATGTCTAAACCTGTATTGCAAGAGTACATGGGAGTTTTCTGGGCAGGATTTCCTCATTTAGTTCTTATAACTACACCCTCTGGGGCCCATTATCCTCATTTTCCAGGTGAAGGAGTCGAAACTCAGACAGGTAGGGTAGCATGCTCCTGACAGTGGAGTAGGTAATTAGATTGTAACCCTGGAGAGCATCCTGACAGTATCCACAAAAACAAACAGCAAACAGCTGTACCTGTCTCTGTCCTGTGGCCCTGTGATCCCAGCCTAGGAATGTACACCACGGACAGAGGTTCTCGTGCAGAAAGGGGTTCAAGTGAGGGGTGAAGACAATGTGGCCACCGGAGAAAGAGAAGTGGGACCAAGCTATATGTCTACAAATAGGTTAACTGTCTATAATACGTCCACAAATAGGTAAAGCGGAAGTCACCCTTACAGCAGAATACTATGCAGCAGTAAAAGAGAATGTGGCAAGTCCGTGTTGCTACCGGGAATCACAATATAGACGGGTAAAGAGGAAAGCAGAGAACAGCAGACCAGTGCTTTAAAAGATGACCACATATGTATTTATTCATACACAAAAGCTCTCTGAGGGGATACCAAGACAGTGCCATTTTCTTCCAAGGAATTGGGCTATGGTTCAAGACAGGATAGGAAAATGATATTTTACTGTTGAAACTTTTGCTCTCATTCAACTTTTAAAACCATATGTATGTTACCTTCATGACTTTTTTTTTTTTTTGGTTAATTTAAAATAACTAGTTTTCGTTATGTCCACTAGTGATATAGCTGTGGGTGGTCATTTGACACATCTGGTCCTTAGAGCTTCCTGCTTTGAAATAAAGCTATGTAGCTCATGAAAAAATGGGGCCCCAGGCCTGCTGTTCTCTGAAACTGGACCTCTAGGCCTATGGAAGGTATGGCTCTCAGCAGTCCGGGACCTTGGCAGTGGTGGCTATCTGTAGTCTGCGCTGGGCCTGCTTGAGTGGAAGGTGACTGACTCCATGACAGGGCAGTCTCTCTTGCTGCTGGGTCTGTCCTTTTTCTACACGGTGTACAAAGACTTAACAAGTCAGGCCCATGGCTTCTTAAAACACTTTCCCTTGAGTATCCAAGTTGCTAGACTCTTGCTTTGGCACAAAAGGAACTACTTGGATATTGAAAAGAAAATAGTGAGACTGGCAGGTACTTTCAAGCTCTTCCTGTGTTTCACACCCTCTAAACACATCACTTCAGGTCCCCTTTACTGCAGCCCCCTGCGGTGAGTTCCCGGTCACCCCAGCTTTGCAGACGGCTCTGCTGAGGTTCAGTAGCACCCACTCTGGACCTTCATCTTGCTAGTATGTGAACCATATCAGTATTGTCACCCCCATGCTCATCTTTCTGCGTACTTTTCATATGTGTGTGTCAAATGTTTGCTCTGCTCTGTCCTGCCACCACCTGGGGGAGAGGATCCTGCCATTGTCTTTCACAGTCAGCAGCAGATCATAGACCTGAAAAACTTATGGCAGCTGAGAACATACAAACTGCTAGAGAGGGGGTTCTAGCCTTGCATCCTCACTCTGAGTGGGTTTTGGTACACATACCCCTGGACTCCATGCCGCACCCACTGAAGGTGTGATTCTGTACATCTAGGCAGGGCTAAAGAATTTGTACTTCTTTTTTTTTTTTTAAGATTTATCTTATTTATTTTATGCATATGAGTGCTCTATCTGCATGTACACCTGCATTCCAGAAGAGGGCACCAGATCACATTGTGGATGGTTGTGAGCCACCATGTGGTTGCTGGGAATTGAACTGAGGACCTTTGGAAGAGCACTAGGCAGTGCTCTTAACCGCTGAGCCATCTCTCCAGCCCAAGAATTTGTACTTCTAATGATGCTGTTGGTGGTCCTGGGACCAGGCTTTAAGGTCATTAAATGGAGGGGAAGGCAAGTGCAAAATGCTTTAAGAAAGAATAGATCGTAGGCTGGCTCCTGTGAGCTGTCAGGTGGATCAGGGAGGATACCCAGTGAGGCTCTGACTTCCTCAGCAGTCTTGTCTTTCACACACCTATAATTTCAGGGCAGGAACCAGTTCCCCAGAGATCCCAGTTGGACTGAGCCATTTGTCTTTCAAAAAACCAAAACAACGAAAAGAGCCACAGCAACAAGAATTCAGCTCTCAAATTCTCCTTGACCAATCCCATTGTCAGAGAGGGGGAGGTGCGGCCAGAACTAAGAGAAATCCATCCATTGTCCTTGCTTTGGGCAGGGTGTTAATTTTGGAGTCCGAGCCAGTTAGAAAATTGCAGAGCACACAATTAAACTGGTCTTGCCTCTGTCTCATGCCATCTCTATAAATTATTCACGTTACTCGGCGTTTAATATGCCTCCCCTCTTTCAGACCCTCTCTGTGACTGCTCTCCTCTTTCTTTTTCAGCTATGGAACAACTATTTTCATCTGGCAGTGGCTTTTATCACCCAGGACTCTCTGCAGCTGGAGCAGTTCACTCACGCTAAGTACAACAAAATCCTGAATAAGTTAGTTGCATTCTTGGATTTCTGGGAGGGAGGAGCTTCGCGAAACTCTCTGGAATGGAGTATAAAGCAAGCATTTTTGCTCCTTCCAGGTACGGCGACATGAGACGGCTGATTGGCTTCTCCATCCGTGATATGTGGTACAAGCTTGGTGAGTAAGCACCAAGCCTACAGAGATGTCTCTCCGTGTGTCCAGCACCTTCCTGAAGACCAGCCCCCACCCTGTCCTTCTATGTGATGCCCCCAAAGGCCTATGAAGTCAAACGGGAATTTATAAGAGGGAGGAGGAGGCAGAGCTGCTATGGGAACTGTTCTCATGCATTCCAGTAACTCTTGCTGTTGATTGGCAGTAGTTATTCTGTATCCTGTTTTATGCATGTTGTGGTTCATAAAGTAACTTTGAACCTCACAAGGTAGGAGAATAGATTCTCTGGGGAATGACCCCAGAAGCTGGCCCTGTTACAATGAGCTGCAGGGACGGCTTATGGTTAATGGCGATGGGAGGGATGGAAGCAGAGGGACCTTTATCAACATTCTGAGTGAGGCCTAGACTAAAGAGATACTGCTGAAGCGTCATATAGCATCCTTTAGGACCACTCCTCCTTTCTCTTACTGATTGGGAAACTCGAAAGGGAAGTTGCTTGCTTGAACTCAGAGAATTGGGCATCTCAGAGCGTGCCTTTCATTCCAGGAGGACAGGAGCCAGTAATATTGCTTGTAGACCAAGTTCTGGATGAAAGATGGATGGATGAGTGAACTGGTGTCAACGAAGAGTGAAGACTCCCATCTCTGACACTTGGCTCTCTCCCTGACTCTGATGTACAGTTGCTCTGCCCTAGGCTTAGTTATTTGCCTCGGACTTTGTTTCCACTTCCCTGGGATCCTCATGTCTGTTGGTCCCTGTCACAGTTTCCAGATAACTTTTAGGGTAAAGTCTGCCCTCTGATCAGAGAGGGTACAGTGTAGCGGACAGATCACCAGTCTGATTTCCGTGGTTGTTTTCAACATCAGACTCCAGCTAAGAGCACACCCCTGATGGCAGGGAGGTCACGAATTGGCTCACAAAAATCTAAAGCAGAGCTCAAGACCTAAGCCCTAAACAGACTGTCACAATTCTGCTTGGGACCTTGCCAGTCATGTACAAGCAAGCCTCAAGCAACAGAATTCAGCATCCCTCGCCCTAAGTAAAGGAAATAACACCTTCTCATAAGGTGCCTGTGGAGGTCCTAAGAGCAAAGACTGGGGTGGATGTAGCTGTGGAGGTCTGCACATGTGTGTCAGAATTGTTATTCCTGTCCTTACTCTGGCCCACCAAGATGGAAGCTAATGGTGCTGTACCCCTTTGCCATCAAAGCTAAGTCCAATGTGTATCACTAAGGCCCAAAGAATGGGGTTCAAGTAGTAACTGAAGACTGAAGTAGATGCAGAGGCTATATATATATGTAGCTCAGTGGTAGAGTGCTTGCCTAGCACCTAGCATGTATGAGGCCAGGGGTTCGATCCCCAGTCCTTCCCCCTCTGACAACAATAACAAAAGGCCCAGTGGAGACTGAAGTAGAGAGGCCTGCATAACTATAGAGATTCAACAGTGTAGGTGCTGCCAGCAATTAAAGTAAGACAACCTTTGGTCTTCCTAGGTTTTTCTCCAGGGCCAACCTAGAGAACTGGGTCATCTCTCTGGGCTCTATTCTCAAAGGTGCTGGTGACACTCTCCCCAGCTGTAACTATCAAAACCTCTTCAGATATTGTGACATGTCTCCTTGGAAATATCTTCTTATTGTGTCCTTTTTCTGACTACTCTGAATGAGGAAAGGACTGTCAGAAATGTGTTGTCTGACTTGCCATTTGTGTTAGTTGGCTTTTCTAACTATGGCCAAAACAGCCAAGAGAACAACTTGGGAAAGTCCTTAACTTGACTTGTGGTTTCAGAGGCCTCTCGCTACCACTCTTGGCTCTATGAACTCAGAGCTTGTGGTGAGCTGGGACAACATGGAGGCCGCAGCCTCACCTCATGGTGGAAAGGAAATGAGTTGGGGATGTCTAGACATAGCCCCACCCTGGCCCTACAATGACATACAGCCATAGACCTGCTTCTCCCAGCCAGGCCCTGCCTTTTAAAGTCTCCATCTCCTCCAGAAAATAATTGAAACCAGATAGATACCAAGCCTTTAACAGGAGCCCGTGTGGGAAGCTGTGTGTTCAAATCCTAACACCATTGTTTTTCAATGAAGAAAAGAAAAGACACAATGTACATGTAGAACCATGAAGACATAATGTAAGAGCTTCAGATGTGCTCCGGCAGAAAGCAACAGCCAAGGCTGCAGCTCTCCAGCTGCTTGCTGTCTGCCTGGAACATTATCAGCCCATCACTACCACATCTTCAGATTTTTTTCAAAAGAAGCCAAAATACTGGAGCTTTCAAAAAAATGTTACTCTTTGTGTGAATATCAATGATGATTAATTGAGTGTGTTCAAAATATTGCATGTTCCCAGTGAAAGAATGGCTCTCCGGCTTGCATACTTTATTTCTACCAACAGAGACTAGCTGAAGCTGCCATGGGCTCTCTCCACACCCCAGGCTCTGCCAGAATTGCAGATCAAGGAACTCTGCTTCGTTTGTCCCGAGGAGCTCCACACGGCCTGCTCTCCTCTGAACATCCTTCACTGCATTGTTTTGTGCACGGAAGATTTTATTTAGATATAGATTATGTTTTGGCAGGGACTCTGGCACTCTCAATTTTGCTGATGAATGAAAAGCTGTTACCAAATATTCCACCTGCTTACAATCGCAGAACGCCAGAGCTGGAAAGGCCCTTTAGAGATCATATTGTCTGACGTTTTTCAAGTATTTATTTTTTAGCTGAGGACCAATAAAAAGAAGAATCCATGCTTGATAAATAAATGGGACAAAAGTAGAGATGTTATAATTACAGTAATCGGAGGGCACAAAGCCTGTTATAAACGGTTTTCTGACTTCCTATGCAGACCCCAAAGGATAACTGGAAAGTGATTTATATGCTCCAGTCCTTATTTTACGAATAAGGAAACTGAGGCTGGGTGAGGAGAAAGGACAGATACTTGGCTGTTTAGTGGATCAGAGGCGGGAACCAAACAAACACACTGGCAGGAGAGCTTGATCAGACATATCACAGACTCCTCTGCTGCTGAAAATGCCCACAGAATTAACAAGAAAAAGAGCCATTGAGTGTGCCTGCCCTTCAGGCTGGTGTTTGCTGAGGTGGCAAGGAGTTTCTGAAGAACAATTGCAACAACAGAGAGGTCCAGGCCACCCTAGGTGTCAAAGAGGACTAGTTGTGGCCTCTGGCATTGTCATCTGAATGCTGTATTCCCACACCACCCCGCTAAAGATCTGGTCCTGTTGAACACCACTGCATTGGCCTTCCTTAGATGGCCCCTGGTTCAGACAAATGGTCTCTGCTGCAGGAAGCAGAAATTAAAGGAGGCTTTGCCAAAAAAAATGCCACCCTTTGCCTTTGCCTCTTGGCCAGACTTCTGAAGGAGAAATTTGAGGCAGGGAAGATGAGTGGCTGCCTCATTGAAATCCCTACCCTGTTGCTCCCTGGGATTCCGGTGTTAGCATGCTAATGAGATTAGCTTGATAATCCACACCAGCACCAAGCTCCAAATTCATTAGGGACCAGTGTAGTGAGACCACTACACAGCTAATGATGGGTTTTAAAGGGTGCCTCTCTGAATAGCTGAGCTTTCTGGAACAGCCCCTGCTGATTGTCCATGCAATAGCTCTTCTCCTTTTCCTAGTTGACTGGATCCTGATAATTTTTTGGTTTTGGTTTTGGTTTGTTTGTTTGTTTCTTTCTTTCTTTCTTTTTTTAGGACTGTAATTTGCTTAGCTAACAATGTCTTGGAGTAGATAGATGGTGGTCATGTGACCCAGATCTGTCCCTTGGAAAAAATCAGCAGAAATATACTTGTGTGTATTCGGCAAAGCATTCCTTCAAGGAGAGAAGGGGGCCGGAGGAAAGGCGGAGGGGCAAGAGAGCAGACTCCAAGAGCATAGAAGAGCACAGAAGAGCACAGTGCATCATTGTCCGTCTTTCCTTCTAGAGGATGACATGATGGCTGGAGAGGCAGAAATTGTCTTGATGCCTTGAGGACAGCATGGAGGATGGAAATGGCTCTACGCTCCGTCTTGTCAGATTTGCAACTCTGAGCTGGTCATCTTCTGAGGTTTTCCTAAGGGGGGAAAAATGGGAGCTCTGGGTTATCCTTGGTAGCCAGATTTCCATTACACCTCTAGCTAATAAGTCAACTAATTTGGCTCTCTGGTTTTATAGGTCATGTAGTTATGACAGGTCAGGAGAATCAGAAAGACACACCCAACTTCAACAACAAATGGCTCCTTGAGCCACAGTTAGAAGAATTTGTCTTCTGACGCCAAGACTAATGCTCATATGAATAATTTCTTTCCAAAGAGTTGCATTTTCAAATGATGTGAAGTAGCCAACTATGGATGTCAGAGGCTACTGATAATGAGTCAATCATCATGCGTGTTAGTATTTGAAATTGTGCTTTAAAGGCAGCTGCAATCGTAAGACTCAGTATGAGTGTCTTCACCTCATTAAGGAAGTCTGCATCAGCCATGTGATTACAGAGAACTAATTGCAAGCCTTGTCTCAGGCTTGAAGGTTAGTTAGCATTCATTCTTCTGGGAAGAATCTAGGCTTGTGTGTGTTCGTACTCACATGTATGTTGGTCTGGGAGAGGAGGCATATAGTGGGAGTTTTTAGTAAGGAAGACTAGATATTGTTAGGAGCCTAGCCATTTAAGGGCTCCTGCCATTTGTGTTTTGGAGTCCTGGACCAATGCCAGTGGTATAGCTTTCTAACACTGGCTTTCTTCTTGGCATGGGGTCATGCTCATTTTGCTAAAATGACTCTGCATTTAACCTTCCCACATTCCCACATGTCTGGATGATGTGTTAATAGTCATCATGGGAAAGAGAGACAGTGGTATCTTGGCCACATGTGTGGGATGACCACTCCTGGTGTAAGCCCGCAAGAGCAGTTGGGCTGTTTCTTTGTATACACCTCCCAAAGAGCCAAGCGTTATGCTAAGTTCCAGAAAATGTGGGAGAGTTGAAGGGAAATAAGGCAGGATTCATACTCTATAAGGAAAAACCACTGTCTAGGTGGGGAAACTTGGAATATTGCTATTTAAAGTAAATTGATAGAGACAGAGACCAAATACATCAGAAAGTCAGTGGTCCACATCAGGGTTGAAGCAAGATGTGGTAAGGCAAGTGTTCCAGGAAAGCAATCTGAGGAAATATGCTTCGCAGAGTTGGATGATAGGCTACCCAGAAGAAATACAGAATGGCTAGAGAAAACATCCATACATGTAGTAGAACATATCAAGCACTGTGGTGAGCAGAAGTCATGGACCGTGATACCTTAAATGGCAAAGTTATGATCAAATTTAGGATTCTTGCAGTGAGGGTATTTTGAGTTAATCCAACTGGACTCAATACAATCACAAGGTCCTTATCCATGAAGAGAGAAAGGCAGGAGAATGAGAGCCAGAGAAATGTGAGGAAGGTCCATGGACACTATAAGGAAGAAGGTGGGAGGCTATAAACCCAGTAATGTGAGAATGATCTAAGAGTGTGAAGTGGGAAGGAAATAGATTCTTCCTTGGATCTCTAACATCAGGTGCATGTATTCATACCTTGGTCCTTTAGTGCAGTGAACCCCATTTTAGACTTCTGATCTTCAAGAGTATGAGATAATTAATGTGCTTGAAGTCATCAATTGGTGGTGACTTGCGACATCAATAAGAGGAATCCATTAAAAGTACCTTCTATTAAATCTGAAAACTGGCTAGCCACATAGGCCTGGCCTCATGGACTCACCCATACCACTGAGAAGCCGATTATTGATTGCTTGGTTGCAATTCTTTAATTAATGTCTATAAAGATAAAGTAACTGTAGGATAGAAACTTGAGGCACACAGAGAATCTACAAGGACCCTGCAGAGTGAACGAGTGATGGACCACCCCAACAAGAAAGAGCCAAAAGCTCTTCCTTCAATAGACCTGTCCTGTTGAAATAGAATCTTATTTTTTTTTGAATTTGATGTGTAAATTTAATGAATAAAGAAAAAAAATAAGTTGGATCATTTAAATGTTTCCAAATTTTAGGCCATTCACCAAGGAAATGCTAGTAATTATATTATAAGAAACTTTTTTTTTTTACTTTATTTTTTATTTCTTCAAGTTACATCTCAATTGAAATCCCCTCCCTACCCCGCCTCCAGTCCCACCCTCCCACCCTCTTCCGCCTCAACCCACCCATCCCCTTCCTTTTTTTTTAAGTTTAAGATATATCTTTTCCCCCCAACAGCTCCCCCTTTCAGTCCAACAAATGGCTCTTACTCTTATAATAATAAATACAATACAAAACAACAGAGGTAATTAGGCCAAAATTATGAGAGTTATATGGCTTGGCATACAATCCCAATGTCCAGTCTATATGTATTTGGCACCTGACTTCAACATTCTACTGTCGATCTATCTCCATGAGTTTAAAGTTCTATATCCAACTCAACTTTCATCCCAATTTAAAAAGCATCTTCTTAGAACACTCTCTGACCTCTTGATACCAACCGTCTAAAACGGTCTAGGATAGTTAAAACAAACTCCTAGTCATGCAAACATGTCTCTTTGTTGGCTACTATGACAGTCTATCACAGATATTCTCTAAACTACCCAGTAATCAAGTTGCTAAGAGACAAGCAACATTTGCTTATCTAAATACAAGAGATGGATAGGGCATCTTCAAAAACCCCTTGAGATCTGCAGAATATGGCATTCAAAGATGTTATCTTAAATCAAGATTTTTTTTTATATCAAGACATATCAGCGCCTGACGGCAACCCTATTCTACTCCAAGTAGAGGATAAGCATCGAAGAACCTCCACTGTAAGATGGTTGAATTGGTGGCAAGCCTTTCTCTTGGCATGAAAAAACCCCTTGCACCAACTGCAGACAGACTGCTGTCCAAAAAGGACAAAACTTGGTAGTGGGGAAATCGACAGCCTAACTCTGCCAAGACAGGGTAGGAAAAACCCCTTGCTTCAACTGTAGACAGACTGCTGTCCAAAAAGGACAAAACTTGGAAGCAGGTAAGTCGACAGCCTAGCTCTGCCAAGACAGGGTAGGCGAGTCCTTCATAACCCCTGCTCTACAATCAATGTCTGTCAGAGAAATGGGGCCAAATGACTGAAGATTGATGCTGTAATGTATGGAGAGAAAATGGGAGCTGTCCAGGCAGCCACTGGTATGTCATTTCTTAGTTTGGGAAGCTGCAGCCCTGCACTTCCTATATAATCAGATAGAATCTTATTTTTAAAAATGATTATTTATAAGAACTAGGCATGGTGGTACTTGTGTATAATGCCAGCACTTGGGAGGTAGAGATAGGAGGGTTGGGAATTCAATTTAATCTTCAACTATATAGGGAGCTCATGGCCAGCATGGGCTATAGGAGACCCTGTCCTAAAAGACAAAGAAAGGAAGAGAATTAAAATGAGAAACGAATTAATTTTAACTACACAGATGTATATTATGATGGGGTTATATATCCCAACAAACTCATCATAAGTTGAAAATATTGTAAGTGCAAAAACATTCCAACTCCCTCACCCATCTTAATAACCCAGCATACTGGAGTATGGCTCCAGCATATGGAATGTTGGCTGCTCACAGTCCTGAGGCTGCTGGGAGCTGCAGTTCTCTGCATCGACCTGCCATCAGGAGAGGATTGGGTTCCAGAAAAAAAAAATTCAGAATTCAAAATAACAGAGCTAGTCTCTATTTTATTTAGCCTCACATTCCACACTTTTATGACTTTAATACATAATCAGCATAAAACACTTTTAAGGTTTTAAAAAAAATGTATCCTTGGGTAGACTTTTGTATGCTTAGGTACATTTACCTATGAACAGCCATACCTCTAGTGTTCAAAACACACGTGGCTCACAGCATCTAGGTTGAACTGTGGGGTCTAAAGGACACCTAAGTGTTTACTCTTAGGTGTTGTGAGATGATGTTTAGAATGAGGAGTAAGGCCAAGGCCAGGTGTCGAAGCTAAAGGGAGACGGGGCATAGTGCCCTGGAGAAGCCGAGCCCAGGCTATGGAGGGAAAGTAGGTGCTAGGCATGGATAGGGCATGAAGGGGGCGCCAGCCAATGATCTGTCGAGTGTGATACTTTGTACACTTCTGTGCGGGTGGGCTATGCAGCACTCAGTGGGCCTGAGAACGGTATGGAGGATTGAGAGTGTCATAGAAGTGAAAGAAAGTTCCTCCTGATCCTTTCCCTGCTCAATTCTTTGCAATAAAAGTGAATTCAAGTTAAAACAAGCTGAGCAGGCTGTAAGTTTCATGAAAAGGCCCAGTGGCTTTCACATCGTGGAATGTTATTGTTTCATTCTGCTCTTTCTAGAACCCAGCATAGTGCTGAGCCTGAAGGATACCCCCATCCCCCCTCCCAACCCCCATTTTCACATCACCTTCTTTAATTATCATCAGCGCTGATAAAGTTTCCTCAGGTACCAGACCCTGAAAAGCCCTGTGTTTCTGTGTTTCCATTCACCCTATTAATCTTCTACCACATGCAACAGGATTCTGGAGGTCCAGGGAGGTTGAGTGGTATGCATGGTACCACTGATAAACCATGGAGCATAGGGATGAGATCTGACCAAGGGTGTCAGCCTCAGAAACTCCATAGGCCTGAGGGAGGCAGGTCCAGGCATCTTCCACTGCTGCCAGGATGGCTTTCTAAACTGAAGTTAGAAGGATGGATAGCTACGCTCACTCTTCTCCCTTTGAATAGAATGATGTTTCCTTTATTTGTCAGTCCCCAGGAGGCCTAGCAGACTCTGAAATCTAAAAAGTCGTAACTTGCCCTTATTGTACATGTCAGGGGCTGTGAGAGCCTGCAGTGAACCATATAGTCCTGTCCCCTTCCATCCTGTATCAGCCTAATGGAATCAGCAACCTGTCCAGCTTCCTTCTCAGACAGATTCCCAAGGATTTCCTATCTTCCTTTCCTTGGTCATCCTCCTAGTGACATCAGGTCCTCCACTGTCAGTCTCCCCTGAGCGAGGGATGAGCAGTACCATGAGTAGAGAAGCAACTCAGGTAGGAACAGCCAGAGCCCCTTTGCATCCACACACCTAGGCTTTCCCTGGACCCTCATTTCCAACAGGACCCTTCCAGCCATGAACTAGCACATCAGAAGTTACCTGGCTGACGTATTTTAAACACCTTTTCTAAGTGGTGTCTCTTCCCAATGATATCCAGCATCTATTATATTAAAAAAATAAATAAAACACCTTGAACCAATTTTTTTCCTCCTTTTCCTCCCTTCCTACAGCAGCAGGTGTGTTTCTGGAATGACAATTCTTTTTTTCCAAATGAGTTTCTATTCAATTAGCTACAAATGTGTTTTCTCTGTGAGTCTCTCTCTCTCTCTCTCTCTATATATATATATATATATATATATATATATATATATATAGATATAGATATAGATATACAAATCCATGCATTCATTTGGCTATTTAAAAAAAATTCCAATATGCTATTTTTTGTTTGTTTGTTTGGTTTGGTTTTTTGAGATAAGATTTCTTTGTGTTGCTTTCACTGTCCTGGAACTGGCTCTACAGACCAGGCTACCTCAAACTCACAGAGATCCACCTGCCTCTGTCTTCTGTGTTCTGGAACTAAAGAATGAAGGAATAAAAGTGTTTTGGGAGCAATGCAAGCGCCATTGCAATTCTGGTGGTTTTAAAGATCAGCATCTCTTTTTCTCCCCTTTCCTCAGTCTCCCAAATATCTCAACAGACTACAGAGAAAACAGGTCAAAAGTATCTCAAATTCCCTATTCCACAGCGTGTCCGGCCTTTACTTCAAAGCATTTTAAATATATCCCTATCTAACCGGTACCCTCCAGTCTTCTACAGCCTTTGTTGCATAAGCAACATCCCTGTCTGTGGTGCCTTACCTGACAGTTCTATTTACCTTCTGCCTATTATTGCCCTCAACTTTAAATTTTAAAACCCTCCTGTTGTTTGAAAAAGATCTTTAAGGACAAAGTCAGAAACCTAGATTAGCAAGTCCTAGAAACCAGGTGGATGAAGTCAGAGCATTTTCTTTTTGTTTATTTGGGCCAAAATGAGGAACTGAGGTTCATGGTTAATCCAAAAATCTTCTGTGATGGGGCTGATCGCCCAGAAAAGCATTTCTGGGCCACTCAACTCTGCCTGACTCCTTCATTCGCTTCTCATAACTGCAGGTTTTCCTCGGGTGATGCCTCTTTGCCCTGGATCTGGGGGAAAATCCTCCAATAATAAGCCTCGTTTAGGCTGAATGAGAACTGATTTTTCAATGACCTTTCCTCTCAGCTCCTTCTCCCACTTTAATCGGAAGGAGCCATGCCAGGCTGCACATTGTGCCACCTGAGTTTCTGTAACCCAGGAACCCTCTACCCCATGTCTAGCCTGACAGTGGAGGAAACCAGGCATACTCTGGGGCTGAACAGCTCAAGGGGGAAGAAGGACCGACCATAACCAGTGACTTATTCATGGTGTCAGCTTCAAGGGTGACATTGCTTGGATTTGTCCCTCACTCCATGGGGACTCTGCAGTTCCAGCTACTGTTCTTCATTCTCACCTCTGTGACGTCTGGTGCCTGTGTTCTGGGGCACATACTGAGCTCTGCTCCACAGGCTGCTTTTTGTCGTTTATTCTGAGAAAACAGCATGGTGGCAATAGTTAATGCTCTGTGACGTATGCTGTGTGCCATTCAGCGACCTGGCAGCTCACTAAATAATGGCGCTTTTATGAGAGAGAAAAAGAGAGAAGGGGAAGGAGGGAGGGAGGGAGAGAAAAAAATATAAATGTGTGTACACATGGACCCATGACCTGGCACACAAGAGGTGGCCCAAGGACTACCTTGGGTGCTGGTCCCTGCCCTCCACCTTGCTTGAGATGGGATCTTGACTATTTTCCCATTGCTGACACCAAGTTAGCTGCTCTGCCAGCTTCTGCAGCTTCTGAGATTCTCCTGTTTTGTCCTCTCATCTCTCTCCATAGGACCACTGAGATTATATACACATGTGCTACATGTCCATGGGTTCTAGGGACTCCCACTCAGGTTCTCATGCTTGGGCAGTAGTAAGTCCTTTTACCCACTGGCCATCTTCCCAGTCTTTGATTGACTGATTCATTCTTAAAAGCGGTCCTCCAACATGAGTACTATTGATACCTTAAGTTGTAGGTGAGGGCATTGAGGCACCCAGAGGTGAGATAGTCTTGCTCAGTGTCGCACATTTCATTGATAGGGTTCCATTTACAACTTCAAGCAGTCCGGCTACAGTATCAGTGCTCTTAGGTGTATTCTCCTTGCTGTGAGGGGCTGGTTCTGCCTGGTCCTGTGCGAAGCGCACAAACACATAATTTCATATGTCTTCTCAAGTATCTGTTTAGCTAGGGTGGAGGGTGGGATACAGGGGGGACACCTGTCTCCCTGTGCCTGAGCTAGGATGGGAGCCACCCAGGGGAAAACAGGTGACGAAACAGAAGAGCTGGGAAGCAGGCAGGGAAAACATCCTGAAGTCTACCCTTGGAACTGCAGAAGCAAGGCAAGCCTGTGGCACCGGAACCAAGCAAGCTAGTGTGCCTGAACTGCAGACAGAAGGGAATGCCCTGTAATGAGGTAGAAGGCATCAGAAACCAAGCTCCATCTGCTGTAAAGTCCTGCCTTAAATCCCACTGTCCAACCCAAGCTATACTACAGTTTCTTAGCAGAGAGACTTGCTTTTCTTGTTTCACAGAGCCATTGTTAGAGGCACTTTATCCAGACCTCGGGAGCACGGCTTGTGATGCAGGCAGATTTAATTCTAAACATGCCTGCACACCCACTACCATCACTTCTTTTCAATTAGGGTTGTGTTTTGCAGGGGTGTGATGCAGGTGGAAACCCTCACAAACAGGGAAGCGCTTAACACACTCTTATACTATGGTAAACAGGGCTTGTTTGGGATGATGTGCCCCTCTCTCAGCAGGCTAGCCAATATGTAATGCTCAGAGATGCCTGACTCCTGGTGAACAACTATAGAAAAGTTAACTACCAATTTGACTTCCTTCCTCCTTTCTTCCTTTTCCCAGCTTTCAGGAGCAGAGCATGTCCATCATCGAACTGTTTCATGTGCCCCTGTTCCCCTTCTTTTGCAGGCCAGAACAAAATCTGCTTCATCCCAGGCATGGTGGGACCTATATTAGAGATGACCCTTATCCCAGAGACTGAGCTCAGGAAAGCCACCATCCCAATCTTCTTCGACATGATGCTGTGTGAATATCAAAGGAGCGGGGCTTTCAAAAAGGTAAAAAAAAAAAAAAAAAATGACACTGGAAATTCACACTAACATCCCTAATCCTCAGCCCATTTTCCTATAATGATACCTTCGTTCCATCCGCCTGTGCTTCATTCAGAGGCTTCAATAGGCCGGGGACATTATTCGTGTGCCCGGGATGAGCTGGCAGATCACATTTAGTCAGTGTTCTATCACAGTTTCTGCCTGGGGCCAAAATGAAAATGCACTTTCTTGTTCTGTTCTTTACCCCATCCCTTCTCAAGATGTGGGACTCTTACTTCCAAACCCCATGGCTGCTCCTGCTGAATCTGGCTTGTTCTCAACTTTGTCTGGCACTTCATCTTTCCATTCAACTTTGAAAACCTACATTATCTAGGGAAAGAAAAAAAAATGTCCTATTAACCAAGTGTCACATTCAGGGAGTACTTCAAAGTGGATAGCAAATACACCCAGAGGCCTGTCAGTCAAGAGGCACTTGTGTGTATGTCAACAACCAGAGGCTTCCTTTAGCACATCATTCAGGACATGGGCAAAAATTCTTGTCCAAGTATTTTCATGAGGAATCAGGTCTCATGATGGGGGGTGAGGGGAGGGCCATTATCAAAGCCGAATCATTCTAGAAGTTTGGCAGGGCTGGAAAGTGTCCATTACCACAGCACGTATCTGCACCACCCAGCCACTTCCTCGTTCAGGAAGGTTGGTCTCAAAGTCACAGCAAGGCTGCCTGAGTATTTCCCTTGCGTTCTGATCGCTTCTCAGGAGGCCCCACCCTCTCAACCATTGGAACCCTTGAGTTCTTTGCCTTCAGCCAGTGTCTCTGCCTCTTGCTTCAAACCCCATCTTGCATGCAAATAATGTTTCTTGAAAGACTCCTCCGATCGGATGTGTCCAGGTCCTGGGTGTTTTTATCAAAGAACTGAAGTAGACACACACTGAGGCGACCAAGTCGCAGAGAAACAATTCCAAAGCAAATGGATAATACAGACCAGATAGGCTGTCAAGAGTGGCAGCAGGCCACAGGGCTGAAAGAGTTCCAGGGCATGGGTTATGTTTGGGACTTCCCCTCACAGGGTCTAGAGAAAGGAGGGGCTGATTACTAAGGGTGTCATATGGACACCTCTCTGTTTTGATGAACAGATTAATGTTATCTTTTTTCTACTCCTTACGTCCCTTCCCATGAAACACCTGATTTTAATCATACTCATGTCTCATTATGTACAGATATAAGATGATAAATAAGAATTATTCCCTAAAAGATCACTTGTAGAACAGTTTGTCTTACTGCGCTTTGCAACCCAGGCCAGTGTATTCTGGATGAACCAACACCCTACCTTTCATAGCAAGCTACGGCTGAAAATATATTTGAATAGAAACAGTCTCCAAAAGGGGAGCCTTTGATGTTTGTTGGGGGCACAGAAACATTACATTTTTCAGAGGGGGTGTATGTGCACCTTGGTGCAGGTGGGAGCCCTAGATTGCTAGATATATTTGGAAAGGCGTGTGTGTGTGTGTGTGTGTGTGTGTGTGTGTGTGTGTGTGTGTGTAATACATGGAAGTGGGCATCTAAGGTGTATGCAGATAGCCCAAACCAAGTGGAGCCCCAGGTTGCTAAGTTATTCCCTATGCTTACCTGCCCCAGAATGCACACATGAAGACTATGGCAAGGAAGAGTTTACAATACCCAAGGTTACCATTATCCCAGGACCCATGCTCTGACTACTGCATATCCACCTACCTGTGTGTTCCATGGAACACCAGTTCAACAATACCCTTCAAGGAAGAGTGTTTTCAGTGCTTTCAAGCTTTGGGGTACCACTGTGAATTATAACCTGTCTTGGAGATTCCTGTTGTGCACTAACCAGGAGCTGACGCATTGCATGCCTTTCAGGCCTGTTTGATTTCTCAAATTGAGTCATTAAGGCATATGTATTGTATCTATCATTCTTCCAAATCCAACTTTGGAAAGATCAGTTCTATAAGCAATAGAGGCCTAGTTTGCTATTATAATACCTCTGTAAACAGATATTCTGCATGCTCCCCCCCCCACCCATGGGGAGGATTCTGGTATCTCCCAGTTCCCAGAAAGACCAGCTTCCTCTTTGCAGTTAGCCTAAGAAGAAATGATACAGCAGAGTGTAGATGGAGAAAGGAACCCCACTTGACCCCATGGGCTGGAGCAACCTGGAAGTGACAGCCCAGAATGTGTATCAGAAGACAATTTAAGATCAGTTGCCATTTAAGGAGAATGAGTCCACGAAGCATGGGGAACGCCTGAAGGCACATGACATTAGATGAAAAACCATCCTCCTTCCCTTCAGAGCAGCACCTCCCATCAGCCGACACCTCAGAGGAGGTCCTGAACACAGGTATGCAGAGGTAATACCTGCACCCTATGGCATACAGCATGCTAAACAAGATCTGGTGACTGATTGACACCTCATTGTAAGCACAGCTCCCAATTGCTTCTTTTGCTGCTCCCTTATCAAAAGAGACAGGACAATCAGACTGACTAATGGGGCAGGTGCCCTTGTGAAAACCATGCAGAATGTTTGGTGGGGGCTCAGCTGAGAGAGGAGTTGGCCCAGGTGGGCGGCTTTGGGCTCAGAGCAAGTAACTGTGGAAGCTGGCCTCTGCAAAGGAGGCAGACAAGGCCCCGGAGAGCCTCGAAGCAGCCATGACAGCCGAAAGGAAAGCAGAACCAGATTGGAGTCTAGAATGCAGGAGATCTCTTGTGCAAACCAGCCTAACTGCATCATTCTCAAACAGTCTGAGAGGAGAGGATCTTGTACACCTCTTAGAGAACCCATATTTCCCAGAGGACTAGGAGAGCTGAGAGGAAAAGGAGATTGGGCCTTTGCTCTCAGTTCATACCAGGCTCTGTGATCTCGAGCTTATTGCCCAGTCCTTCTGTGGGCTCCCCCTTTGCTTAACTGCCTGAAGAGATGCTAGATATCTCAGGCTTCAGGCTTTAGGAAAGGCTACACTGCTTCCCGGGAAGCAGAGTTCATCCACAGAGACCAAGATTGGCTCAAGAGTATTATCATGGGCTGGATGAGAGTGAGGAGGGTACTAGGCTCCTAACAGCTCAGTCTGCTGTGGGACTGGGGCTGAGGGAGAGGAAACCCCAGGAGAAGCCCCCCTCTCTCTCTCCTCTATAATTCCTTGTTCACCTCAAGGCCAGATTGTCCTGCCTCCTCCTCTAGCCCAAGTCCTAAATCCCATAGACAACTGACGGGTACAGTTGATATCCTCTTCGTGAGGGCAGTCTTTCCTCGCACACCATTTTAGAACTCTGTCATCAGACACCTCTCTCCCTGGTATACGCAATGAGTCTTTTGTTGGAGAGAAGATGGGACTAAGAGGGGCCTGGGATTGGCCACACCATGGCTGCTGTGGCAATGAGGTGCTATTCCCCTGTAGGAGGAAAACACATTGTGTCCTGCCCATGAGGTGCAGCCTAGCTCTCATGTGGTAAGGTGACTTGTTTGTAAGCCTGTCTCTACACTATAGCAGGAGCGCCTGAAGGACAAAGCTGGTCTCTCAGCCCAGATCTCCTAGCACCTATATGCAGATGTCAAGTCCTCCATCCAACCACACTTTATGAAAAGAGCCTCAGCATAGGGAAGGACATTCCATGAGTTTAAAAAAAAATGTCTTATTTTAGCAATGTAGTCAAAGGCAAGAGAGCAAGGAAGCTCCAAGAACACAGTTCTAGAGGTTGGGCAATGCCAGTCATTGCTCAAGTAATCCCTTGTGGTCGAAAGACTAGCTGGCTTTCGGGTCGTTTCTCTGCAGAAGAAGAAAATGAAGGCTTCCTGGAAGGTGGTAGAAGGAAGGTGGTGGGAAGAAGGTGGTGGGAGGAAGGTGGTGGGAGGAAGGTGGGACCCTGGGATAGAAACTGTGAAGTGGTCATCTAAAGTGAAGGTTATAGAGTGGGACTGTATCCCAGTTGGCCTGAGAGCTGAGGCCCTAGCAAGCAGGGGAGACTAGATTCCAGATAGAATCGAGCTAAGAAGGAGAATGTAGTCTTTAATAACAGAATCTAGCATCATGCTTGTCCACAATAGAAGATCAATAATTGCTGAGTGAGTTAACAGATGAAGATGTTGGTTCAACAAAGTTCTAACGAGACGGAATCTTGGTATGGAAGTAGGCATGGTGACTCCGGTGGCTGGGATCACGGACGCAGCAGAGGTCAACACATTCATGTGTTCTGAATACCTCTGTGCTTTGCAGCCTGAGAGACCTACTGTCTGTAAGCTGAATGAGTTTAGGTCTCTCCAGTTTTGTCTCCTCCCTTTTAAGACGAATATTATACTATTGCAGGTTACCAGAGTGAGCTCTTGGGAGAATGTGTTGGTTCAGTTAGAGACCGGATCAAGAAAAGGCTACCCTGATTCCCACAGGCCTCCTTGTCTAATGTCCTGTCAATCCCATCTCTACCCACCAAAGAGCATTTTGTTAACGAGGAGTCCCAAGGCTGATGGACAGCTTCATCCTTGTTATCCCTCTGCCAACCAAGTGACGTGTAATACCCTATTCCCTCTAAAGTCAGCACCAAAACTATGAGGAAACCCTCTTGTCTTCTAAACTTCAGCTTTAGCAGGGCAGGGCTCCCATCAAAGAGCCTTCTATGGAACAAGATGATACACAGCTGGGATACTGTACAGCAGCTAGGAGAGGCAGCAGAAGTGTGTAAGGAAGCCTAGCAAGCTAGAAGAAGTCTTTTCTGGAAGTTTGGGGTTCACACCGTTTGTCTGAATCAGTCCTCAAGATTCACACAAAGCCTCTGTAAAATCTGACTTCTGCTAAAGTAACTTAATCTCTAATAAATACATACCTGGCAGAGATGGGGTGAGGAAATGACAAAGGTATATAGTTTTTGTGAAGTTGGGGGTGAAGATGGAATTAATTTGGAGGAGACAGACTGCATTCTAAGTGCTGTATAGAGATGGTGACCATGGCAAGACCTGTCAAAAAGACGTGGCAGAGCATGTTTCGGAAGGGTTGTAGCCCTGGGTCTATCCTAGTTGAAGTGAAGCCAGTCTTTGCAGCCCAGGACAAAGGGCCTTGGCTCCAGTGTCCTCATTTGTAAAGTGGGCACACTGTTCATCTCCCTTGGCTGCCGTAGTGAGGATTACACATAAGATTATGATGTCAGTAGCCAGGACAGGGACACATGATGCCCATGGTAGTCACTGAACACTTAGTGAGAGTCCACTGTACCCTACGTGCCAGGCTTGGCCTCGCACACATGATTCCCAGTGACTTCTCACACTGCCAACACGAAGTAGGTGCTGTTTCTAACCTGCATTTAGTGGGTAAAAAGAGTGACATCAGAAAGATTAGCTAGCTTATCTGTAGCCACACTGCCAGGGGAAAATGTCAAACCATGATTCAAGCAATTCTTTTGATGCCAAAGCCTGTGGCCATAGGCAGCCGTGAGCGCGATGGGTCTGTCGGAGACCTCAACTCTCTTACTCATCCCAGAAGACTCAGGAGCTGTGTGCCACCTCTGGCTCTGCCCCCTTCCCGTTACCCTGCAATTTCCCTCCCGACAGGCTTTTTTGTGACCCCGAGACAAGTGCTTATTCACCCCGTCCACTGCTCTGCTCCAAAGAGCAGTTCATCTCACCAGGAGGAATGGTGCCAGCATTTCCCAGAGAACAACAACAACAACGACAAAAATGCTGTGTTTCTCTCCCAGAGCCACTTCCCAGTAGCATTCACCAGCAACAACAGCAGCATTACTGGTGAAACGGGGAGGGGGGAGCTCGCTCAGTACCTGTGAGCTTATGCACGGCGGCACTGCTTTATGTATAAACCTCCTCTACACCTTACCACACTCCCATGCCGTGGATGCTGGTGTGATGCTCTTTGCATTGACAAGGGATTGATAAACTAGAGCCACCTCGACACAAATTCTGTAAATATAGCTTTATGGTGGCTGCCATGCCAGAGCTTCTATGGTGTGTGCTGCTGCTTTTGCAGAGCAGAGCTGAGCGCTGACAGAGACCGGCCTGTCTGTGGGGCCTAACACTTGTTCCCTGGTCCACTGCAGACTCTTTGCCAGAGAATCTTTGCCAGCTCATGGCTTAACTAAGAAAGAACTTCCAGTTCTTCAGTCTGTTGGGGGAATGGAGGGAGGATCCAACACCTATGTGTTTGCGATTGTTGCACCACCACAGCCAAAGTACCTGATAGGAATAATTGAAGATTGGAAAGATTTATTCCAGCTTATGGTTTTAAAAGGTTTCTGTCCATCATGGGAGGGCAGCTCAGTTTTGATGGTAGCGTTTGACAGAGGCTGTTCTCATCACAGTAGGCCTGGAAGAAGAGCATAACAGGGACCAAGGCCTGTGCAACTCTCAAAGGCTCACACCTGGTGACCCACATCCTCCAGCAAAACCCACTTCCTTGAGGTTTCACAGCCTCTCAAAACAGCACCACCCACTGGGAACCAAGCATTCAGCATCTGAACCAGGTTCAAACCCAATGGCCCAGACATGGAGCCTGTTTCTGTATTTATCATCATCTTTGGGCTTATTTCTTTATGTTCTTGAATCAGAAGCCATCTTTTAAGAATCACATCCTCTAGCTCCTGAGACGGGAAAATAAATAATACAGACAAGATGCCTGCAAGATGTATCCTATAAGGGACATGATTCATTTGCAGACTGGCAGCCCATACACCTCCAGACAGTCCCCTTTTCCCTTTCTTTCCTTCTTTCCTTCCTTCCTTTATAACAAGGGGAATGGGAAATCTTCAGGCAAGGCTAAATTGAGGGGCTGTCTGTCTGACTGGCTTACTTTCTCCCTCCCACCTTCCTTCCCTCCCTTGAAGTCCCTGCTCCCCCCTGCACTGCTTTCCCCTATTCTGCATCCTCACATCCTCATCTCCCCATGGGAACTGCCCCTCCCTTCACAGTTATCACATCCCTGTCTATCACTCCAGACCACCTTTATCTTGTTCAGAAAACTTTCACCAAACTCTGGCAATTTACAAAAAAAAAAAAAACTCGTTTGTGCTTGTGTTAGATCAGCATGAGTTTCCTGGTCCTTTCTGTTGACCCCCAGAACCCTGGGTGGAGAACAGTGACATCATATGAGTTGTATGCAGGGAACTATTTAATCTGTCCCCTGTCTTTATTACTTCAAGATTTTGACTCAATGGACTCCGATCTTTATGCGTAGGGAAGAGTTGCCAAAAGACTTCCATTATTCACCCAAGGCAAAAGACAGCCCCTGCTTCATCTGTAAGAATAACTGACTCTTACTGGAGGCTGTGCCAGGCCAGCGATGGCTGCTCATCATGCATTATTGCATTCAAAGGTGACCCTTGACCTCCAGGCCTAATGGGGTGTTATGAAGATTGAATGTGAAGAGCTGCATTAGAAGCCAAGTAGTCCTGCTGCCTCCTTAGATCTCAGAAGCCTTTGCCAAAGCCCCCCTTCCTCTCTACAGATATCAATTCCATTTGTACCAATAAATGGGGCAGGTAGATTGCATGCTTGGATGCATTCTTCAACGTATGTATCAAGACAGTGCAAACTGTTTTGAGTTACAGTCTTGTAGAAGAAACACAGTAGGGTGCTTCAAGACATATACTGAATAAGCCATGATTCCCACTGGGCAAAATGCTCCTTGCCATTGGCACTAGGGAGAAAACATCCTCTGATTTCAATGCAACAGGATTTGCACAAGTATTCACAAACCGCAGAAGGCTACTTGATTTCTAGTTATTAATCTTATCTCTGACTTTTGTTACTGTTACTGGTCTTGACTCTCTTGAGGATATGAGATCTGCTATTTGCTTTGTATCCTATTTGTATTTTTCTAGCAATATTTTCACTGCATGTAAAAAAACTTCAAACTGTCTCTCTCTCACACACAC
>CAJQZJ010032904.1:4412819-4482003 GCA_907164525.1 Lophiomys imhausi
TGTGTGTGTGTGTGTGTGTGTGTGTGTGTGTGTGTGTGTGTAAACACATACATATTAATTCATATATTTCAACTTGTAGACATGGAAAGACTTCCAGGGACTCAAAGTAATATCGGGTCTATGCCTCCATCCCTCCTCTCTGCTTCCCTCTGTGGCGTGTAATTCCAAGGATGCATTCACTAGTGTCCTCATTAGCAGTCTCAGGCTTGCAACGTTCTCTTTCCAGGTTGAGCAATAAGACTCTCATTGCTAAGAGTTCCAACAAACTCTCAGGTTGGACTCATTGGATCAGCCCTGGTCTTTATTATTCCTGGAATGTGAGTGTTGGAAAACACTGATTAGGAGCTCGGCCTGTGTCAGGTGTCCACATTTCGCAGGAAAGAGGTACTCCTAGGTGGTTGAGCCTCATGGACTGAGATTAGGTCTGGTATGATCGCGGGACAATGTGGAAAGGCATGCAGGACTAAAACAATATATGTCTAAGACAAGGTACCATTGTTGCAGAGCCCTGTCCCCTGCCTCTGTACATGCCTAAGATTGTTTCCCCTTTCATCTTCCTGACAAACTTTTTAACCTTGGAAAGCAAGCTCAAACAAAACAGTATCTGAGAAGCACACCTCTCCCTCCTCTCTCCCTCTTATGCCCCCATATTCTAGCCCTCATCTGAGGTCCCTCAGCTCCACCCTCTGATCACTGGTAGAACGAAATGAGTCCTGTTCAACTTTGAATCCACAGGTCCAGGCACCGGGCATGGGAGAAAATAGCTGTTCCCTATGCTCTCATTCTGCTAATGAATTGACTGGTCTGTCCTCTAATGTTGTTACTGTTGATTTTCATCCACTTTTTCAGTTTGAAAATGAAATCATCCTCAAGCTGGATCACGAGGTGGAAGGAGGCCGGGGAGACGAGCAGTACATGCAGCTGTTGGAGTCCATGTAAGTTCAGGCTGCAGGACCAGAAAGCCTGGGAAGGCCCGCCAAAGGTGGAGGGTTCTTACTGTAGAGTCTTGAGACATTGATCCTCCTGGGGATACTTTCCCAGAAGCCCATGGTACTGAAGGAACTGATTTTGGAAGAAAGTTTACATTTCCCAGGAAGTAGTGATGCTTTGCTATTGATGGGTTGGGTTGTATAAAAGGAAACATTGTGTTGGAAAGAGAACAGAACCTGCTGGTTTGAAAACAGCTTCTTTAGATCTGAAGTGTGGAGTAATTACTGCCATTTTTCCTTTGCAATTTTTGACAGATTGGATTGTGAGCAGGTTACATTGTATGTATCCCTGGTCAGGTTTACTATCTTGGATCTATGTTTCACTGGGTGACCTCCTAAGTTCAGGGAAGTATGCACATTGCCAGAGGATGCTGAGAAGAGAGAGCATCCTTGAAGGAGGTGTCCTTCAGTAGGCCCTACAAGTGCCCAAGCCTGGAGCAGACACTGCACAGGAGACACCACTCAGCATGACTGGACTTGAAGTCAAGACATTTTATGTTGTTTTCACAAATGTTAAGTATAATTCGCATACCATTCTGTCTACCCAGAGTGCACTACTCACTGATTTAGTGTGTTTACTGAGCTGAGCAACCACATAACAATTACAATTAGAACATTTTAATTACCCCACAAAAGGATCCCTGTATTTCTCAGGCACACATGCCCTTTCTATACACATATGTATGCATGTAGCAGTACAGTCCCCATTTCCTAGCCCCGTGCACCCATGGCTGCTTTCTCACTCTGGATTTGTCTGTTTGAACATTTCATAGTCTATGGTGCTTTGTGACCCATTGTTCCTTCATTTTTTTCTTTCAATAACCAGCTAATGATTATTTTAGGCTCTATCTACTTTGTTAGCTCTTAGACTGACTCTGTGACTGTAGTACCTTAGTGTAGAATTGCAAGGCCATAGGGTAATATCAGGATAAGGACAGTTAGCCTTTTGAGGAGACAGCAGACACACCAAGGCACAGCTCCATATTCTTCTCCATTGGCCAACAGGAGAGCACCAATGTCTCCACTTCCTATATCACCTGTTAACATCTACCCTGGCAAGAGCATGCTGAAGGTCCTTGTGTTCTGATATCTGTTTCCACAGTGGCTGAGAATGTTAAACACTTTGCTGGGGCTTATCATCCACTTGTATCTTTGGGTGGGGGAAATATTGCACTGGATCTTGGCTCCCCCACTTTGTAGCTTTTGTAGCTGTATGACCCAGAGCAAATGGACAACCCCTCTGGCCTCAGTATCCCCACTTCTAAAGTGGGAACAATCAGCTCCTGGGGTTATTTTGAAGACTGCATAATTAGGGAGCATCTGGCACACAGCAGGTACATGTTTAATGAATGTGCTTCAGTCCCTCGGCCTGGATCCCAGTTCCTGTCATTGGCTGCCTGGTAATTGCCCTGCCTGAGAGGCTTTATCTTGAGGCTTGGGAGAATGGTCAGGCATCCCAATTTCCTGTCCTCTGCATTCACTGAGGCTCTGGTGTGGCTCTGCTTTTGGACTCTTTCCTTGATCCTCTCTGAATATTTGCCTTTCATAGCAAAGAAGGCTTTGCGCTGGCCCCTGTCATATTCTCTACCCTGCCCTGCCCAGCATAGTCAGAGCCTAGCAGGAGCAATGGAGCCACCACCCCAACTACGGTCTTTCTTAGCCAGCCCTGGCTCTGCCAGATGCTGAGCATGTGTTCCCTACACACCTACATTGCAAACCAGATCCACTGGGGGAGGGTTGAGAGGAACCACTGAAAAATATATAACCCTCCCGGGGCAGAAATCAGTGCTTAACTTAAAGTCCTGAGAGTGAAAATCTAAATATTGACTAGAAGCTGGACCCCATTTGCTCTTGCAATTTCCATTTCTATAAGCGGATGAAGCCCTATGGCAGGCTTCAGACTACCAGCGGGGTCCTCAAAAGCCTTCCTGAATGATTCTTTATTAAAGGAGTCCTTGGCGGTCAGGAAAATTAAAAGCAGCTCATTATTTTCCTCCTGAAATGGAGGTGTAAATGATTTCTACACCAAATAAATCAGGCCAAACCCAGGAGTCAGGGCCTCCTAAGAATTACTGGGGTCCTGGGCCCTGCTCCTTCTACCCTCCCTGAGCCTCAGTTTCCTTACCGGCAAATTAGAGGTACCCTACCCCTTTCATGTTTCGTCAGGCCGAATGGGAAAGTCTGCAGGGTGCATCTCATGCTTGTTTTTCTTTCTTGGCTTCTTTTAGTTTTATTTCATTAGCATAGATGTTGATGCCCAGTAGATGGTACAGGTGTATTAGCTTCTATTCTTCTTATCACCCAAGCGGAACAGAAGTGATTTCATCACAGGGAGCCCTGAGGCTGCTTGTCTTTCTCCAGTTTGATCACCTCAATTCCTGTGGCACTTCCTTCTAGTCCCTCATTCGGGGCCTGAGCTGGTTTAAAACCTCTCTAGAGAGAGTCAGCCTTCTGGTTCAGCTTAGCAGTTAGACGGTGCTTTTGTGACTAGAGTGGGGCTTTCTGTTCTAGGTCAGCTACAGTTTTGAACCAGAGAACAAGAATTGGACATAGAAGGAGGCTGAGCCTTAGTCCTCATCTGCTTTGTACAGTTCACTACAGACTCACAGACTCCCAGAGCGCTCCTCCCACATTGGATGGAATATAAGACCTCTCCCTCTAGAGGCATCCTATACTGAGCGTGTAATTCCAGGGAAGCACCACTGTTTTAGTCCCCAAGGCTAAAGTCCCCACCTGCAAGGGGCAATGCCAGCACACTTCATCCACTGAGGGAGGAATCATCCCCACGGAACCACAATCTCCACAGCTTTCTTACTGTCACTTAGACTCTGTTGTGGGATTCAAAGGAGAGAGCTGTGTGACTCTGACAGGACAGCCATCAGAAATCCAGCCCCAAAGGCTTCACATTCTGTGTATGGTTATGGGGGTCAACCTAATGACTGCCGTAAGGAATTGTGGGGGTTCGGACAGGACAAACAGTTAAACAGGCTCGTCATGGTGTCACGAGGAGGGCAGGCAGTTCTCAGTACACGGTGGTACTGTTTGTATGCTCGAGTTAATTTTTATCTCTCTGTGGGCCTCCCCTGCTGAACAAGGACCTCTGGGGGCCTGGGTCTTGGTGATCTCCAAACCTGTAGTCTGTACAATAGAGGTGGGTTGAGTGAGTGATAGCCAGCTCACCAACCCTCAACAGTGTGAGCAGCCTCCCTGCATCACGCTGACAGAACAAAACACCGAGGTACTCAAGACAAATCTTTAAACCCTTGGGTGTCTACAGGGTGGCCCAGGGCCCTGCAGCACCGGGAACTAGGTAGTGGGGTCTCAGACCCCAGCCCAGAGTCCCAAATTAGACTCCAGTAGAACAGTGCTCAGCCCGGTGTCCACCTAGGCTGGAGTGTGCAAAGCCAATCACGGAAGTGGTCCCCAGTGCTGGCTAAATACTAGAATCACCTAGGCAGCCTCTAAACAAATCATCACTGCCCCAGTCTCCAGACATTCTAAAGATGTGGTTTAGGCTGGGCATGGCTTTGTGAAAGTTCCCCAGATGTTCTAGCATGGTGCAGGGCTGAGAATTCTTGTTCTGGCCAAGCTTGGACTCAGGTGTGCCCTTTGCCTGGAATCCTACACCAAATGCTGGACAGAGCCTACTGAATTATCATCAGGGTGGAGAGCAGGGTTGGAAGTGGCTGTGTCGGGAGAAGTAGGTACAGCTGCAGCTGAGCCAGACAGGTGTAAATCACAGGCCATTTGCATTGCATGTTGAGAGCCAGGGACAAGGGCTGTTCCTAAGGTGAGATGGATATGTCTGATCCCAGCCACAGTCTGACATGTCACCTCCTTGCAGCCTGGCGTGGCTTCTGGAATGAAATGGCCCTCCAAAGTTCTTGGTTTTTTTGGTTTTTGTTTTTGTTTTCACCTTTCTTCTGAGATCTCTTGCAAACTTGCATTGTGCAAAGGAGAATGACTGGAAACGAACCCAGTAGCTTGAGTGGCCTGTGACAGACTGCAAAGTCTGTGGGAAAATCTCTCCCCAGATCGAACAGTGACTGGCTTCACTCCTAAGGTCATCACTTAAACTTCCAGTTGTCCTTCTTAACCTCTCTCTGCCTCAGTTTCCTCTTCTGTAAACAGGGAGGAAGAATTTCTAGTTGTTGAAATTCCCCAAGGTTATCAACACAAGGCCTGGCATCCCACATTACATTAAGGAGAACTATCATTGTCCCAAGTTTAAGTTGTTCATCTCCCACTCCAGGACTTGCAGGGACAGGCATGGTTCTCTGCATATTGGTGGCACTCTCTCCACTACACTGTGCTTAGTACAGCATTTTAGCAACTGATAGATGTTTTAAGTATGGCACAGGTAAAATTTTTATATTAATTTTATCAAGTTTTTATTTTCAGTCCTTGCTCCAACGTTTAAACAGGAAAACAAAGCACTTCCCTCTCTTCTCACCTGTGTCCTTCTCTCGAAGGGACCACAATTAAGTGGCTGGTGTTTATCCTTCCTGACAATATGTCTTGTGACACCTTGTGGGTTCACACACCCATTATGGCATGATGGGAACAGAGAGGCCAGAGCCAGGCTACTGAAATTTACCAGCTGTGCCCCTCCAGCAAGTTAGGTGACCTTGCCATCCCTTAGTGTCCCTATGCATAAGTATCCCATCTCATTAGACCATGATGAGATGTTAAAGGAAGGAGCTCATCTAAGAACAGCATTTGGGACATGGTCAGCTCTGAAACAATTGATTAAATAAAAATAAAATTGTTTGGATAGCCATGCATCTCATTTAACCATATATTTTAAAGAGCTTTTTATGTCCATTCATTCCCTACTATTTTTCAATGGTTTCACAGAACCATTTTGTGTGAAAATATCTCAGTTTACTTAACCATTTTCTACTTGGTGGACACCTCAGATGGTTCCATCTGTTTTACTATCTGATACAACTTTAAAACTCTATAAATATACCCCGGCGTAGATGTGGAAATATTTCTATGGCACAGACTCCTATAGGGAAGACTACATGAAGTAGAGTGTTGAATCAGAAGATTTTATATATGTGTGTGTGTATGTGTGTGTGTGTGTGTGTGTGTGTGTGTGTGTGTGTATAAAGCATTGTGAGATATTGTGAAAAATCACTACCCAAATTAGTCACTCTGCTGTACTACTACTGTGGGTGTAAATTTAACCATTCCCACAAACCACCCACCCACCCATACTACTGGCCATATGGGCATTTTTTATTTTTATTTTTTTTCCCATTCTGATAGTATAAAAACATTTGCAGTACTGTTTGAATAAATTACTGTTTGGGTGAAGAAAATATGTGAACCCTGAGCTTGAGTTCACTGGCCACCGGGTAGTGTTGCATCTGAACAACAACACAGTTTCCCAGCTTGAGCTCAGCCCCCTGCTCTCCTCACAGCTTGATAGAGTGCACAGCGGAGCACCCGACCATTGCCAAGTCCGTGGAGAACTTTGTGACTTTGGTCAAAGGGCTGCTAGAGAAGCTGCTGGACTACCGGGGAGTGATGACAGATGAGAGCAAAGACAACCGTATGAGCTGCACAGTGAACCTGCTGGTGAGTGGCTGCTGCCAGTTCCCCATGGAACAAGTTGGACCTATCAGCCTAGACTTGGGTCTCACTTCTGCTCTTGGAAGAGATGCAGGGCTAACTGCTGTGGAACTCAGACAAAGGCGGTTAAGATTCCAGCTCAGCATCTGTGCTCTGTGTCTTGAGGTTTTCTGTGCCTCAGTTTCCTTAAATGTGAAGTGAGAGCTCTCTGCAGATCCCCTTCATACATCACATAGAAGGAAGGCAAAAGTAGACATGTGCCACCTGCCAATTCCTGGAGCTCTGGAAATACCAATTCTGCCCTTCCAGCTCTATTGTGTGACCTCTCCTATCTGATGTGGACTGTTTCATAACAGCTTAGATATTGCCATTGATTTTGCAGAACCCCAAAGGGACTTTAAAAATCCTGACTACAGCAGAAAGGAATTCAGTGCTAATAACTCCACCAGCCCTGATTTACATGAAGAACATGGAGAGTTTTCCAGGTTCTCTCTAAGGAAGGTCAGGAGATGGTTGAAGAAACTGACCTTCATCAGCCAGACCAGGAGATGCCTGGGAAAGGGACATCCAAAGCAATAAGAGAGGAATAGCACAAGGGTCTACTGTCAGGAGAGGTCATGCCAATGAGTACTACCACCTCACTACATGCATGGCCTGGAACAAGTCACCTGCCCGTCTGTAAGCCTCAGAAGCATGTGCATACTCACGTTCCACAAGTGGCTCTCAGATTAGCTCAAAATATGGAAGTATTTGTTTTAAATTCTCACAAGATGAGTACCTCAAGTGGCAGAGTCCAGGGCAACTACCAGTCTAAATAGTCCCTAACTGGAAAAGGGGGACTCAGCAAGTTAATAGCATTTGTTGCCCTTCTAGAAGACCCAAGTTCAATCCCCAATGGCCATGTCAGGCTGTTCACAGATGCCTGTAACTTCAGCTCTAGGGGATCTGATGACCTCTTTTGGCTTCCATGGGCACTGATGCACATGTGGCATACACTTACACACACAGACTCCTAAGTAAAAACAAACAAACAACTAAATAAATGGATAGATAAGTAAATAAGGAAAGAAAGAGCGAGAGGGAGGGAGGGAGGGAGAGAGAAAGAAGAAAGAAAGAAGCAAACAGCTCCTAAGAACCAGACCTAGTAGAACACACATGTAATCCCAGGAGTCTAATGTGGGAAGATCATGCATTTTAGACTAGCTTGTAGCTACATAGTGAGACTACCTCAAAAAACAATGACAACAACAAAAAGAAAAATTTAAACAACAACAAAACAAACAAATAATAGCATCTGAGCTGGCAGTGGGGGATCTCCCAGATGCTGTCAAGTTTAAAGGCTTTAGCTATGAAGTCATATAACTCCAGAAGGTTCTGTGCTGTCTGAATTGGGATATGCTCTCGAATGTCTGCATTTAAGCCAGGCTGCCTTGTAAAGTAGACTACCCCAGTTTCGACAGCCGAGCACTCAGCCTAGCAAACAGCTTGCTGCATCCCCTAGCGTGTGATGACCGAGACATTTGCTCTGAAGTGACTTGCAGAGCAAAGCCTTCCAATGAGGCGGTTGGATATGTTCGGCAATGTGAATGTCTCGCTCCTTGGGGTTCCCAGATAGTTAACAGTGATCTGTCTCTCATCCCCATCACCATATTCTGTTTCCCCCAATCCCCTGCAAAGAAAGGCACTCAATACTGATTTTTTTTTCTTCCCCCACCTAGAATTTCTACAAAGATAACAACCGGGAGGAGATGTATATAAGGTAAGACTTTTATTGTAAAACCTCAGCCTGCTATGTCACCTCTCTGCTCAGCACCCATCACGGCTGCTGCCACCTCTGATACAGAACTTAGACTTGACTTCTTAACACCTGGCTTTTGGCGTTCTGATTCCTCTCAATTCCCCAAGACTTGGCGCCTTCTGTTCTCCCATGGTCATCTCCAGGAGATTGCCTGGGAGCTCTCAGCTGCCTGTTGTCCTCTATGAATTTCCCTTAAACTATGTCATTTGAGGTATGCACTCATTTGCTTCTGCCATGGGACAGCATGGGAAGTCCTCTGTAGTCCAGGAATGTGGTACACCCTTGGCTAGCTTGCTTGGAAAGGAAGAAAGGGGGTGGTGATTTGACTCAGCAGGTAAAGGTGTTTGCTTCTAAGCTCTTGAAAACCGGAGTTCCATCCCTGAGACCTACATAGAGAAAGGAGAGAACTGATTCACTCACACTGTACTCTGACCTCCACACATGTACCGAGACACACATACACACACACACCCTTCTACACACATGTCACACACATGTACACACACAAAGTAGATATGATAGGAAAAAATAAATAAAAGAGAGAAAAATACCACGTGGCATATGTCTCCTTTCTGCTAGGCATTTTCTAGATATTTGAGTTTATCATGAGAGGCTTTTCTGAGGACATTAGCCTAGAGTGAAAAACTCCTTTGCCAATTTTCTCAGTATCTCATATTTTTCCTGAAAAAAAACTATATTACTGTTATTTTTTTTACTCATTATAAAAATAACGCAGACTTTTTTTTTAATCAAAACAGAAAACCTCATAAAATACAGACTAGCAAAGCAAAATATGAAATAAATTTCTAAAATACATATATATTTTCAGACTTTTTATGCATATATATGTATACACATATACATTCTGTGCATGGTCTATTTCTGCAAAATGGAGTTATATTACTAATAATTTATTCCTCACTGCTTTTTACTTGACAAGATGTATTTCAGCATCACTTGTAATGAAACTATAAAATTCCCTTTCCAGGCCGTGCTGTCATTTACATAGCCAACCCTGTATTGTTGAATGGTTCCATTATTTCCGACGTTTTTCTACAATAAGCAGCAACAGTGAATTCTTGCCCACAGGCCTCTGTGCTCCTTTCTGTGAGGCCACAGTCCCAGTGTGTTCTGTGAGAAGCTGAGCCTGTCTGCCTAAACTCACTCTGCTCTTACCACCCTGCTTAGGCTCTTGTTTTACATTTGTCCAGTTGTGTTGAGAAAGTCACTCCATGGGCTGTCCTGAGCTTTGTTACACATGAAGCATTGGGGTCTGCAGGGCCAGAAAAACCTTTTGGAATGAGTCACTCCAGTCACTGTTCTGTTTTGCTTGTTTGTTTTGTTTTCTGAAAAAAAAATTTTTTCTGCCTTCTGCTCTGAGGGTGAGAGGAGTGACTATGCTAATGCTCTGTGCAGACTTTCCTCTCTCCAAACTCCTTCTTCTTTTCCGCTTCAGAAGCACAGATGGTAAGTCCCAGATCTCCACAGGGTTGGAGACTGAGGCCTGTGTTAGTATAGGAAAGCCGCCATATTGGCCCACTCCAGATGTTGCAGACAGGCAGACAAACTGAAAGTTTGTCCTGTTTGGCAGGTAAGTTTTAAACACTTTTAATTGGTTGCAAACATTTTTACATGCAGAGACCTTATAAAAATCAACAGTTCTCTTTTCTGGAAAGCTCAGACCTCATCACAACGCTGTACCCTCACTCCATTCTGACCGTTGTCACCTGATTGGGTGGTGACATCACTTTCAGATGCTGCCGTGGTCATGCAGTTCTCTTTTCCCTATGGTACCTCCTCACTCAAGCATGCAGAGGCATCTGACTCAGTAGCCCTGGTGGGCTCATTAACATTTCTTCCGGGGGGGGGGGGTCATATAGCAAATGGTTAAGGCCTCAAGTTAACAAAGGAGAGGAGAAGGGCCTTAGTTGGTTCAGGAGTTGAAATAGCGTTGGTAGGGAGTGGTCCCTCTTGAGACACTCTCCTG
This sequence comes from Lophiomys imhausi, assembly GCA_907164525.1. Taxonomy (NCBI): domain Eukaryota; kingdom Metazoa; phylum Chordata; class Mammalia; order Rodentia; family Muridae; genus Lophiomys; species Lophiomys imhausi. The sequence continues at coordinate 4,423,174 of CAJQZJ010032904.1, forward strand.
AAGGTGTTGAGCCCAGACATCAAGGGGGTCTAATGGGTGGTCGATAGAGAACCAATGAGATAGTATTAAGCCATGTACGTAGAATGGGTGTTTCCAAATTCCAAACTCTATCTGGAGGTCATGTGTGACTTCACTGATGACTGCTGTTGTGGGTTGGGGAAGAGTGAAAAGACATTGCTGTGGTTGTAAAAACAGCATCTCTCTCTCTCTCTCTATCTATCTCTATATATCTCTCTCTGAGTTCTAACACAACCTCAGTCCTCTCATCTTCAGGTCCATGCTGGCAGGACGAGTTGAATCTTCCTGCCTGGGCAACTCCCCTGCTTACATGCAGAGATCTCATAAAAATCTGCCTCAGCTCAATTTCTACATGTCTGCCTAGCAATCTTTCTGAAACAACCCTGTGTTGGTCAGCATCCTGTCACTGTGACAGAATCTTAGAAAAATGAATGTACACTGAAGAAAGGTTTATTTCTGACTCGCTGGTTCCGAAGCTTCAGTCCGTTCTTACTTGGTACTGTTGGATCGATTGTCAATCATTTATCAAAGCTCCTTGACTTTGCTCTGGACTCTGCTTGTAATTCCTTTGCGCAGGAATTTTCTCAGGGTTCAGAACTGGAATGGCACTTGCAAAGACACAGGAGGTGGGAATGTCAGTGTGTCCAAATAGCAGATCCTCTCTGTGAACAACTCAAGAACTCTCCATCTTTTCACTTTCCCCTGCCCTACATTCTTTTATGCTTTATCAGAACCCTCTAAAAAGGGAACAGGAATGTCCCTTTATGAGTTTCATTTTCATAAACTCTTACAATGATTGAGTCCATAAGCTCACACCCCAGCATTCCTGTATGTCAGCAAGTGACTCCTGACAAGCCACTTGTGTTTCCTTCCTTTACTTCCATGTCATACCACACTGAGCAGGCCATTCTATAACACACACACACACACATACACACACACACACACACACACACACACACACACACACACACAGAGAGAGAGAGAGAGAGAGAGAGAGAGAGAGAGAGAGAGAGCAGGCCATTCTATAACACACACACACACACATAGATACCTAGACTACATAGCAAGACTTTGTTTCAGGAGTAAAAGGGGGAATATATATATATTGGTCCAAGGTAGTCCCTAAAGTTTTTGTTTTAGTCAGAATATGGATGTCCCTAATGGACTCATGTCATAGGGTTGTCATAAGGATTAGAAAATCCAAAGCATTTAAAACACTTAGCATAAAGCTGGGCATCACAGTACACACCTGTAATCCCAGCACATAGGAGGGGGTCATAGGAAGATCATGAGTTTGAAGCCAGCCTGACCTACATGGTAAGTTCTAGACTAGCCTAGACTTCATAGCAAGACTTTGCTTCAGGAGTAAAGGGGGAGAAGTCACTTAGCATCGCAGTAGCTGGCACATATTAAGGGTCCAACAAATGCTGGATTCTATCATCAACCCTCATGGAGAAGGCTGGATTGCTAGACTGAAGAACTCCCTGTGCCCTATGCAAGAGCCCATTTGTTCTGTTTTGCTCCTTCTCATCCCCACCAGACACCTTGTCCCCACATCCTGTAACTCATCACATGTCTCCCTACACAGATACCTGTATAAACTCCGTGACCTTCACCTGGATTGTGACAACTACACAGAGGCTGCCTACACGCTCCTCCTCCACACCTGGCTTCTCAAGGTACTGTCCCAGGAAGACGTCCATTCCAAGATCCACACCGAGTCCCCATAGCAAGTTGAAGAGTTTAAAAATGAATGAAAGAAAGAATCAAAAGAAGGGGGAAAAAGAAGTCAGATGAATTTTGCTTTTCTTGGTGCCCTCCAAACTCCCAACATGGCAGCGTACCTTTCTGTGCTATTTCAAGTCCTCTCCCCCAGCAGTGCTGAGTGAACTCTACTTTCAATAATTGCAAGAGTCCCCGGGACATATATTTTCATTATTATATAGTATCCCACCTGTTGTCAAGGATAAACCATTAGCAGGCCCACTGAGCTGCTTTCCATGTCTAGAGAATGTTGCTGCAAAAACTAGGAATTCTTTCCTTTGGCTTTTGAAGCGCTGGGGCCATGTCTCATTAGAGTTCAGAGAAAATCTCTACAAACTCCAGACTGTGAGACCAGTAGAAAGGCAAAGATGCCCAATTTAGTCAAAATCAGAATCACTTCACAAATGGAAATTTCAGACAGCATCTGACTGACCACAGACACCGGGACCCTGGGGAGACCAGCAGGAGTGTTTGTGAGGCTTCATCCTGCTCTTCACTGGAGATGTTCTCATGGCTCATGGCCCCTGGTTCATCTGCTCTGTCTTATGTCATCAGAACTGCTGGAGGACAGCCTCCAAGCATCCTGAGGACTCATATCTGTGAGGGCAGCTTCCCCAATGGAACCCTGCCTGGGCTTTCAAAGATGAGCTGAGAGGAGAAAGGGGGAGAAAGGACAGTACCTGGACAGGGTCGTTCCTGCCTTTAATCTTGGGAAGACTTCTGTTGGCTGCCACTCAGCTCTGTTTTGCCTGCCTGTGTTCTCTCTACAGTGGTCAGATGAACAATGTGCCTCACAGGTCATGCAGACAGGCCAGCAGCACCCCCAGACCCATCGACAGCTGAAGGAGACCCTCTATGAGACCATTATAGGCTACTTTGACAAAGGAAAGGTAACTGGAGCCTGGTATCCTCTCTCTGTGGGGGTGGTGGTCATTGGGAGGAGCAGGTCTCTCCTGTGCCCTGTACTTAGTCCTCCCTCTGTCCAACACCTGGACCATTGTACTTGCTTTGGCCAGCTTGGAGCATCCCCTCCATATCTGTCCACTGGGAGGCTGGATCTTATCACTGTTCAGGGTTTTACTTAGATGCCAAGATGAAAAGAGCTTCCTGACCACCTCCATGCCCCTGCCCTGAGCCACCCTTCTTGTTTCTTCAAAGAAAAAACACTATTCTACTGTTGATAGCACTTCCCTCACATGGGGCTGACTTGCTTACTCCTTGGCTCCTCACTTTGGAATACCTAAATTGCAAAGACTTTGCCTCATACACTACTGGATGCCTAGTGGCTAAAATAGAACCTTACACATAGGAGCCAGTGATATAGCCACCCCTAGCTTCCAGCAGACTTTTAGGCAGCTGCAGCCTGAAGGTCACCATCTTTCCTGTGGGCAACACAGCACAACACCTCATGCCTGGCCATTACATCCTTCTTGTCTATCCACAGTTTTGCTTGACCCTTCTGATATTCTAGTTCTCCTGCTACCAGAGTGAGATAGTAACAGTATCTGCTTCTTAGTTGTAAGGTGAAAACTAGGTGGGGAAATGTCATAAATGCCAGCAGGGGAGCTAGTGTGCTTCTGTGCCATCTGGTTAAACTGTAATGGCCACTATGGCACTTCCTCTCTGAAGCCCTTCACAAGCCCTCTAGCTCACATGTAACCCTGCTTCCCTGTGAGCGGCAAGATCTTTCACCATCTGTCAGGATAGCAATGGATGCTTGGGGTCTGTCCTGCCTCTGCAGTTCATTGCCTCTGCCTTGGTTTTCTCTTCCCGCTCTCCCCAGAGTGATGAAATGAGGTAATGTCTACAGAGAGCTTATAAATTCCTAAGGCTCAGCAATTGGAAAAGACTGTCCTATAATTTACAATTGTAAGCCTTTTGAGGGCAGAGACTCTGCCATCTCTTGAACCTCTTGCCCCACTAACCATCAAATAAGAGCTTTCTGTTTGTTCATTGCTGATTACATCAGTCCCACTGGGAGAGCCCCATGAGGGGATAAGGTTTGTCTCCAGCTAGGAATTCAACTCAGCCACCCTGTTCCGAACAGAGAGGAGAAAAGCACAAATGTCCCATGCTCAAATCACATATTGTCTTGTTGGTAAAACAGACGTGCCAATCGCTGCCAGAGTTTGCATGTTTTCTTTTGGTATTGTATAATAATAAGGGTGGGGACAGGGGAACATGGTGGTGCCTGGTACTATAGAGGAGGCAGCAGATGGTACAGCTTACCCTGAAAGCCATGGCCATGGAAGCTTCTAGAATAAGTCCTAAACTCTTTAGCTCCCCCTAGATGGACACACAGACTCCATAAGTCCATCTTGACACCAGCTGATATAGTGCCTCCTCAATAGTTTCACTTACCTCCTTTTGCCTCACCTCTGATGTTCATGAGAGCAGAAATGGTGTCTCTCCCCATCTTTGTACCATTCAGTGACTGCACAGATTGATGGATGTATGTGCACTGTCTGCAGAACCCAGTTACTGGTCCAGACTGATGTGTCAAGCCCAGGCAGATCAGTGACTGCTAGAGGTCCCAGAGGACTGGAGGAGATCCTGGGTATCTGACTACTGCCCTGCCTTCTCTTAGCCTCTTAGAACTCTCTTAGCACATGGAGACCCCATTGCTTCTTCCTGTTCCTATACTGGCAGGAAGCTGACAAACACACACACACACACACACACACACACACACACACACACACACGCACACGCACGCGCACGCGCACGCGCACACAGACAGGCACAGGTACGTGCACACCCACAAGGCACACACCCACACTGTTGTGTCCAACAGCCCTCTGACCCAGCCAGGAACATTACCCAACCTTCTTGTTGAGGGTGCAGCTCGCAAACTGGGGTCCTCCTGGCACATAAAGCATTTTTATGCTGCTCACTAAGCTGTCTTGGGTTTATTGCCATGGCTCCTCTGCTCCACACTTGGTTTTATTTATTTTTATGCTTGGATGCAGAGAGCACTTTCGTTAAGAAGCTCCCAATGAGTTTTGGCAGCCTCCACTCTCTCCTCCCCCGTTTCGCCCAGCTTCTCCACTTAGGTGCATTTTCTGTTTTAAGCCCAGTGTGGAATGGGAATGGGTATCCTCTGAGACTGTCAAGCTTCCAGCCAGCCCTGCCTCCTCCCATGCCTGGCTGCAGAGCTTACTGATGCTCCTGTAGTCCAAGATGGGGGATGATCTTGAATTCTGGCTCAAAGTCAAGCAGCAAAGAAGCCCCTGTGTCCGGGGTCCATATTTGCAGTTTATTTTAAAGACAGAGAGGATCCACTGTGAAAGTTTTAATGATGTTTCAGTACTATTCTTCCCTCCACCTCTGTTCTACTCCTTACTTACTTCCCCAATCACATTTCCCCATTGAGAAGTGGCATTGACTGGTAGACTGAATGTTGGGACTCAACTCCATCCCCAGAAATGCTCTGACCTCGGGCCATTTGTTTACTTCACTGGAAACCATTCCTCTCTGGAAAAGGGTTCTGATGCCCACCCCCACCCCCACCACCTAACCTGCCCTTTGGGGAGGTGAAGGACTCATGGAGTGAGTATAAGTCACCAAGTAGTTACAAAGCACCAAATGGAGTCAATTGGGCTTGGCCTCCAAATGGAGTCAATTGGCCTTGGCCTCCAAATGGAGTCAATTGGGCTTGGCCTCCAAATGGAGTCAATTGGGCTTGGCCTCCAAGCACACTCCTGGCTGGGCAGATGATCCTCCATTTCTCACCTGGAATATGAGGATGCTGTTAGTGACCTCTCTCTATGGGTGCTTAGGAAGAGCCAGAGTTCATTTAAGCAGACTACTCCATTATTCACTAAGAGAAGCCAGGGGAAGGTTGCGCTGCTAACAAGTCCTGGGCTCACTCTGTGTGAGCTGAGATCTAGGACAGGGTGAGAGGATATCTGCAGTGCAACTCTACAGGGCCGCAGCTAGGCTCAAATCCCTTCTCCAGCAAAGGCTCTGAAAAGCTGGGCCACCTCTAACCATTGTCTCCATGGTGACCCCGAAGATGTGGGAAGAGGCCATCAGTCTGTGCAAGGAACTGGCAGAACAGTATGAGATGGAGATCTTCGACTACGAGCTGCTCAGCCAGAACCTGGTAAGGCTCCCCCAACCCCCAAGCCATGCATGGAGTTCACTCATCTCAGAGATAGACAGAGAAAAGTGAGGCCTGTGGGTTAGGGAAACAGAAGGATGGAGAAGGGCTGGAGGTAGGCCATGGCGAACGTCACCCTTCCATTTTTAGAGGAGTTGGCAGCTGCTACAGCTGTTACCCTCCCAATAAATGCTCTGTTACATTTGCAGTAAAAGTTCCACAAATCACCAAACCAATTAAATGAAAGCACAACTTGGTGCCCCTCGATGAACAGATAAATCGCATTAACACGCTTCCCATCTGGCTCTTTCCACTGGCATGTTGATGCTAAGGATTGGGGGAAACAGGAAGTGGAGGGACCAGCTTCCCTTGTGTGCACTGCAGAAGTCAGGGATTAGCAGGGAGCTGGGCTCAGCAGGGGAAATGTGGAACTTTTTGACTGCCCCTTCATCCTTCACCCCCCCCCCTTACAATTCCTGGTTACCCAAGTACCAGGCTCCCAAGTACCAGGCTCCCAGACCCTTGTCTCTCAGCCCATAAAGGCCAATTTGGACATTTTCAGGAAAATGATAAAATGACAGCCAAAATGTTTAGAGGATCAACAGTTAGGGCAGGGGGTGGGGGTGGGGGGCTAGAGTGGCAATCATGCTAAAGACTGCTGAGTTTTATGTAAGATATGACTCAAATACAAATATGTCCCCATGCCAATGGATACTCCATGACAATACCCCTTGAACATATACATGTCTGCAGACACAGAGGTGTGCAATCTTCCAAATGTATGAGTTTATACACAGACACATGCCAGGGCATCTGACATATGACTAATGTACATTCATATTCCTGCATGAAGCACATACCCAGGTACCTGTCTAGATCCACATGTATGTTCTGTGCCACATCAAGTGATCCTTGTGACACATGTCTTCATATGTTTGGGCCATGTCAAGATTTCTTTGGGACCAATAGCACTTGCTAGATGCTGTGAAGTGTGGAGTGAGCTGGAAACTGATTTTAGGGATATGAACATTTGAAAAGCACACACCTCTTGGATTGGACAAACTATGTTAGGTATGCACACACAGGAAGCTGTATTTATCTGGAGGCATTTGGGCATCCATATACTTTTAGAAATTCTGTCACTGCCACATGTTCACAGAGAAGGGAGTACAGAGGGGACAGCAGGGCCACAAGCTAGAGCTCACTGGAGTCAATTCTATATGGACCAGCTGCCGGTTTCTTACTTCAAGCACTGAAGATGCTCACAAGAATGACATGAGCATGAAATAGGTTAATGCACTCCCGCAAGTAGGTTGCCTAGCACAGTAGGCATTGGGCTCTAAGCATGGCTCTATCCACTGGAATACAGGTATAGCCGCAGGCACGCCGTTATCTGCACTTGGTATATTGGTTCTGGGGTGAGGATAATGTTGTAACAGTGGCTTCTTTCAGTTCAATGTGCCTTGGATACACATCTGTGTTGTTCTGATATGAGGCATGTTTTCTTTCAGATCCAGCAGGCCAAATTCTATGAAAACATCATGAAAATCCTCAGACCCAAACCAGACTACTTTGCTGTTGGATACTATGGCCAGGGATTCCCTTCCTTTCTTCGGGTAGGTTTGCCGGTGACTCAGGCTGGGGTCTGAGGACCTCGGGATCTTAGCTGTTCCTCTGCACTCTGAACATCTGCTTGCTCTTGGAAGCTCACACTTCAGGAGCTGAGCTCTGCTGTCCAAGGACTACCACTATCCCCAGTAGAGTCCTAAGTTGGTTGTATCACCCTAACAATCAGTGGTGTAACCATCTAATACCACAAATGGAACTGCTGGGGGGAGGAGTGAGGTTCGCATTGCAGGAATGAGGCATTCAAAGAAAGACCAGATGAGACCTGCTGCCAACAAATTACCAGGCAATAGTTCTCATTCTGTTTGATCATGGGGTTCCCTTGCTCTCTTACGTTTATTGAAGTCATAGGGCATTTCTTTATTTCGGAGCTATCTCTACAAATGTGTACTATATGAAAAACAAAAACTAAGAAAAAGTTTGAATGTTTGGCAACTTAATTAAAAATAACAAAAAGGATTATGTGCAGGGTCACATGTTAACATAAATCATGAATAATAGCTACATTTTTTTCCAGCTTAAAAAGTCACTGACGGACACTTGTGGCAGAAGCAGGAGCAACCTGATCTACATAGAAAATTCCAGGCTATGTACAGAGACCCTGTCTCAAGCAGATAAACAAAACTAACCAGAAGAGTGAACTTCACTTGTATTTCTGCACATACTGCTAATGTCTGACCTGAGGATGAAGGGCTCTTTTCCCACAGTGATGTTGATCCCTTGTTATCACATGGTGCCTGCCCCTCGGGAAAGCTACATGCAGGATCAAAGTGAATGAGAAATACAAATTACACCCTTAGTATTATTATGGAAGTAAATTTGATCCTGTAGCCCCGAGATGGATCTTGGGGACCTGCAAGTTTCTTGCAGCATACTTTCTAATCAGTGTTTTGGTGGCTCCTTCTAGCAACATGTAGCAGCTTGGAGTTTCATATCCACAGGATTGCTTCCAGCTGTGAGTCTTTGCTTTGATTTCTAGGGTCAGGAAGATGCCAGGGAAGTAACATATCTGGCCCCTGAATGACCTCACTTGGGTTACATTGTAGTCTTGTGAGTCTCTTGCTGTCACTAGTCAACATGGAAGCCACAGTGGACTTACAGGAGAGACTGCGAAGAACAGCTGTGGGATGGGTGGGGAGAAAGATTTCTGGGTGGCACAGTGGTAGTTGCCCAACCCTGTTTGCACATTAGACACTTCTGAGTACTTGTTAGGAGGGCGTATTCCTGGGATGATAAAGAGACTACACTTTTTCAGATCTAGAGTGAGCCCTGGGAATCTGAACTTTTTAAGATCCCCAGATCCCTCTGATGCCCAGATGGTTTGGTGCTGCACATACATGTAAATTACAGAGGCTGAGATTTGGACAGAAGAACTTAGCTGCCATTAGACACAACCAAGATGGCACAGCCATAGTTTGGAACAGGATTTCCTACTTTCGTTCTCTAGACATATGAGGCCTTACAGTGTTTTGGTGTGGAGGTTCCCTTGTGTATTGTGGGGTCCTTAGCAGCCTCCCTTGCCTCTTCCTTTACTGCCAGGTGCATCATCACCCTTAGTTAAAGCAACCAAAAGATGGTTTCAGGAATTGTCAATGGCCCCAGGTGGCCCACACCACCCCACTGATAACTTTTGTTCTAGAGGAGGCTAATGTGGTCAGAGAAAGGTAAAGACAGTGAGTGCATAGGTTCAAGGCCAGGATCCAGGTAATGAGGGGCCTGGACATTGGTTCCTTTCAGCTCCAGCCCTCATGGCCTCATTGAAGGGAAGTGGGCAATTTTACAGGCATGTAAATAAAGTGAGTGTGACAAAGTGAATTATCCTGGAAGCTGTTTGTAGATCACTCCAAACAAGACCATCAGCATCCCCAGTCTCCCTGCCCTTCAGAACTAGGCCTGTTGAAGCAGTGACATGCCCAACTAAGTCAGCCCCTACTTCCAGGGATGAAAAGCTGAGAGGAGAAAGACAAAATCCAAAGCCATCTGCCTTCCACCAGCCCCAGGCTTATTTTGAAAGTTATGTTATTTTATTTTGAAAGTTCTACCTTATTTTCAGTTCTGTTTGAGTTGTAAGTCCTGCACGCCCTGGCCGTGGCATCTCTGACATGAGATCTTTCTCTGCAGAACAAAGTGTTCATCTACCGAGGGAAGGAATATGAGCGAAGAGAGGATTTCCAGATGCAACTGCTGAGCCAGTTCCCCAACGCAGAAAGGATGAACACAACCTCCCCCCCAGGACACGATGTGAAGAACGCCCCAGGCCAGTGTATCCTTGCAGGATGTCCCAGCCAGAGGGCTGACCAGAGCTCTAAGTGAGAGCCAGTTCAGAGCTCAGAGCTGGCACCAGAATCACTGGTTGCCGATTTGAGTCTCCAAGTGTGGGATACAGAGAAGTCATCTCAGTACAACTGCTCCTCTGTAACCGTGGGGCCCACATGCATGGATTCAACTAACTGGAGACTAGAATATTTGAATCAGGAAAAGTGGGGTCATTATACTGTATACAATATGGCAAATACCTATCCCTCTTAGGTATTGTAGGTCATTTTGAGATTGCTTAATGTGTGTGGGAAGATGTATAGATATAGTGCACATCTCATGTAAGTGGAACACCTCCCTCCCGTGCTCATAGAGGAGTTCATTCAAAATACAACACCCATGGGAGAACTCAGCCCTTACCCCATTCCTTTGTTCTCATCATGAATGCCCTCTCTTGTGCCTGGCTGTACATCCAGCTCTGTGCAGGGGGGTTTTACACCCAAAGTGATCTGCTTTCAGGTAGGTACAGAGTTGCTATAATGCTACAGGAGATATGGACAACTAATTACACTATTAGATATTAATTTTAAAAATATGACCCATGCCAAGAGGAAGGTATGCAGGGTGCTAAGGCCAGGAGAGACTGTTCTTGATAACAACATTTGCGTAAACAACCAGAGCTTAGTGTTAGCTGGGGAGATAGCCCAGACAAGGGCGTGGGGGGGGGGGTTGGGGACCAGCGCCATATGTAGATGCCTTTCCCAAGGACTAAAAAGACTTTACATTTCCAGTAGGATAAACTAACAGCCACCCTGAGCCAGGCTTCAAGGCTGTTCCAGACCCCAGCTGTCTGACATCCTCACTCCCAGCCCTTCCCTCTAATTTTCTATCTCCCTGTCCCTCCATTTTATTTCTTAAATAGGACTGCTGCTTCTCACTCTAGTCCTTCCCCACTTCTGTTCCCTCTGTTTAGAATGTTGTCCCCTTAGGTCCTGGCTCCACTGATTTCCCCTCCCCTATCAGATCCTAATTTGCTGTGTCTGTCACCTTGAGGGAGAGCCTTTCCTTGGCAGCCTTTTCTGGGCTCATCATGATCCTGTGACCTCAAGTCCTCTTTGTTTGATTTTTGTTGCAGTTTTGTTTTATTGGGTTTTTTTTTCATTTTTTCGATTTTGTTTGCCTTTAAAGATTGATGAACACAAAGCAGATGTCAGGTCCCTGAGAAAAGACCCGTATTACCTGTTTTCCATGCTTAATCCCCCCCCATTCTTCACTCCCACCCCCTTACACCCCCACTCCCCCAACCCCTGACACCCATGGAGCAAGCCTGGTGTCTTCACGGACTATGTGCTGCCACTAGCAGGAGGTAGGATCATGGAGGCAGGGGGCACAAATGCCAGCATGAGGCTGGCTGTGGAGCCTGGAAGCCCATTACCTCAGCTGGGGCACTGGCGCCCCATCCTTCAGCACAGATAAAGTTACAGTTTTTAAAGAGTGGTGTGCAGGCTACATGGCTGGTCTGCCTAGTCTGCTGAAAACCTTAATCCAAATATTTTCCCTCTTGGGTGATAAATATTCATCTGTGACCTTTTCATTATGTCTGCCTGCCCTTCCTGCCTGCCCTCCTCAGCCATTTGTAGGAGAAAATGCAACTGGTGGCTGCTGGCTGGCATTAAAGGCCAGTTTGGTTACATGTGAATCCTGGATCATTGCTCATTGCTAAGGCTCCAATAGTGGAATCCAGGTAATGAACGTCTGCATGGCCTTTTAGTGTGGTACAGAGGAGAGAACATGTGTCCCCAACCATGACATTATACTTAGGGCCCTGTGGCCTGGTTCAGTGTCAAGAAGGGACACAATGGCAAATCAAAGAGAAAGTGCTGGTGTTTGCTAGATCTCTTCACGAAATCAAGTGCTTTGTGAATATTGGTTTCTTAAACCCCATAGAATGTTCTAGAATGGTGTTAAATTTCCATATTTCACCTAGAGGAATACATGAGGCAGAGGTGAAGCAGTTTACCTAGGGTCATGAAGGTAATTAGAAAAGAAGCTGGGAGTTTTCAATGCCAAGTTCTGTCTGTCTTAAATCTGTGCTCCATTATACCATAATTTATTTCTTAAAGATTGGGACCAGAATGCTACTAACTCTTTTCCATAAACTTAACATTTAGGCATCTTTTCCTCCCTTTGTCACATCATAAGTCTCCGAGATGAGCCTATTGTTCTCTGCATTTTACTACTAGGGAAACTGAGGTTTAGAAAGCAATGGAGTCACATGGAGCCAGGCCTGCTGCTTGCCACAATCTTGAATTATTAACATTGTTCTCTTACCTTCTGCAGTTAAAAAGTCAACAGGTGGCTTGGGGAAGTGACAGGTCTCACATCTTCTCTAAGGTGTCCAGATAGTGGAAGGCACTTAGATCGAAGGTCTACCAGAAGTCTGTTGTTGCTGCCAATCCATCCACCAACCATGGAGAGTCTACCTAAATAATTTGAAGGTGCTGATATCATAGGCTTCCAAAGGGCAGGTTTGGAGTTTCCTCTTGGATGAGGGCCAGCAGCTCTCAGATCAATATACAAGGCCTAGAATTGTCTCTAAAAGAAATGTTGGCAAACCTTTCTGTAAAGGTTGGTCTTGAGAGCTTTGTGGCACCTGTCACAACTCCTTAGCTGCTGCCCCAGTGTATAAGCAGTTACTGATCCTGTGGAGCTAGTAAGCAAGGCCGTGTTCCCACATATGTACAGGCACTGACATACTGAACCATGTCACAGCTATTTGAATTCAGGCCATCTCTGCTTAGCTTACACTTGCCACAGAGATGGGCAATGAGATGGGTCTGCCAGCCTTTGTAGTCAGCTCAGACACTCGCTCTGGAGGGAATGCTCTCCCAGCTCAGCCTGCCTGATCAGGATTTCCTGAAGTCTGCAGATATGTTTCCAGTGAGACTGCTCCAATGGGTTATGTGTTGTTTTCCCTTTGAGGGATCCTCATGTGGAAGTATTCTTCAGAGTGAAAACTGTCAGCCCCTCAGTGTGCTAGCACAGAGGAAGCTCATCAAAGAGAGACATGAGGTCAAAGATGATGGGAACCATGGAGGAAAGTGACTCCTGATCGGGGACAAAGTTGGTCCTTATGGGCAGAAACATTTGCCTTCCACCGTGGGATAGCTTCAAAAGTCAGCAAAAGCATCTCTTGATTCTCTAGCTGGCAGACAAGACAAGCTCTTGCCAGGGAAAACATTTGAAGTTGTGGTAGGCTATGGGTAAAAGAGAGGGAGGAAATAACTTGAATGCCTAAAGAGAGAGTTGGGGGAGAGAAGAAATGGAAAATAGGGAAAGGAAAGCAGAGGTTAATGAAAGAACCAGTTACCACTGACTTTTTTCACTTCGTTTGTTTGTCGTATGACTACCTTAATATGAGTAAACATGGAGCTAGAATAGGAAAGGCAAAGATCCAGCCAATAGGCCTTGGCAGCCTGCAGCCTGTGCTAGTGGCCGCCATCACTAAATCAATCACAGAACTCCTTCCAGTTGTTCCTTACTTTCTACTATAGGCTGTCACTTTGGGGCTGTCAATATTTGGAAGACAAAATGACATGTTTACATGTTCTAGATCAGGGTGTCTCTCAGACTTTATCATGCATGTACTTTAGGATCTTTAAAAATGCTGAGCCTGACTCAGAAGCATTGAGGAAGGCTGGAGACCCACTGTGTATAACAGGGTCACTCAGATGAAGGTTTTTTTTGTTTTGTTTTGTTTTGTTTTTTTGGCAAGGTAATGTAGAAGAGACTGTTCTTACATTCTCATGAGCACACAGTTCCCCCAGATTATCCAGGGGGTTGGAATTCTAGCATTAATATCTCCAACATGTTTTGTGTCATTGTTTCTTGTGACCCAAATGCTGGATGTAAAAGAGGGTATATTTAAAGAATTTAAAGCATACAGTTAAGAACCCTAAATGAAAACCTCTGCTTTTTTCTTACAAGCTGTGTGACCTTCAACAAGTTGCCTGGCTTCTCTGGGCCAACAGGAACAATTGAGGTTAACAATGACATCTAACAGAAATGGAGAGATTAAAGGATATCACGGGAAGCCCTGCTCTGGAATTGATAGAGAGCCATTAGAGGACATTATTGTTAATGACAGTGTAGCAATGATACCGGTGACTAAGCACTGCTAGGCAATTCTGTTAGCTAGTGCAGAGCCCTGGGATAGTGTGCTGCAAAGTGGTAGTCAGCTCTGATAAAGCCCATAGTGAGAACTCACTGGTCATTAGGTCCTTGTAGGAAGCCAGCAACTTGGCCATTGAATAAAAGCATGGTCCCAGAAGGAGCAGCCTTGATGCTCTCAGCTGGCTCATGTTACATTTGGAACTCTCCTGTGCCCCCCCCCCCACACACAGACAAAAAAAACATGTTTCAAATCCTTAACTCAGGTGACATCAGACATCCAGTGTTTCACTGTGCAGCCTGTCTTGGATGAACACCCCAGGTTCAAGAACAAACCAGTGCCTGACCAGATCATAAAGTAAGATCCACGGCCCACTGAAGGAGCAATGGATAGACCCCCAAGAGGCTGAGCTGGTGGTTCCAGTACCTTTCTCCTCAGCCACTCCATCTTGGGTTTCCCATTTGGGAAAAGAGTGTCCTTGGATATGTCTGTAATAAGGCTAAATCCAGAGATGAACAAAGGGACAGGTTTGATGTGTGTGTCCAGCTTTGTGTATAGCAAGTCCTCAGCAGGCATCAAACTGAACTGACATGAGAGCCTTCTGCTCAGGCTGATCCTAGAATGGACTCAAGGAAGTAAGTTGTGTGGATTGGCAGGCGGCATAACGGGAGAAGGATGAAATAAAGTAGCCCTGAGCATGCTGGGTACATTCTTCCAAAGGAACATCTCTTTAGCCTTGGTGAGGGTGTGGGTCAATGACGGATGTGTTCCGACAGTGATAAAGTAAGCAGCATGCAGGCAAGTGTCCAACTGTTTCATATCAGACTGCTCAGTCACTGAGTAGGCCAAGAAGTGGGGGTTTGTGGGGTTCTTGGCTGCACCCCTCCCTACCCCCTGTTCTTCCCTCTGGGTAGACCATCCAGTAACAAGAGCTCCCTAGTATCACAGAAAACAGGTGCAATGTAGACTAAATGGCAACCTCCCTCTCCATCTTGGTCAGGCACCTGTGGACAGGGTACCTCTGTAGCTAGCATATTGCCCTGTTGTCAACAGTTGATCCTCCCCCACATATTCGAAAAAGTGAAGTGAGATGCCTGAGGTTCCTAAAACAATCCTCAGAGGTTGCTCTGGGGTCATTTAGCTTGGTCCTCAGGTATTCTAGACCCTTCAGTGAATTGCAGGAAACAATGACACAGGGCCATTGTTGGTGCATTAATGACAGAATTGCAAATGCCCAGGATGTGAAGTCAGTCTGGCTTCTAAATCACCCTACAACCCTGTGCAAATAGGTTTTGTTGTTGTTGTTGTTTTTTGTTTTTTATGGAGCTGCAACACAGACCTTGAAATGTCATCATCAAGGCTCTGCCAGATCTGATGTTTAAGGTGTCAGCAGCTGGGCATGGCTTCCAGAAACTTCCACTCATTCCTGTCTTTCAGCTTTTACAAGTCCAATTATGTCCAAAAGTTCCACTACTCCAGGCCTGTGCGCAGAGGCACTGTAGACCCAGAAAATGAGTTTGCTGTGAGTATCTCTCCTCCTCAGTCATCTTCAGCAACAGAACACACCTCTGTTAACCGCAGGTGGTAGCGAACTTGGTGGAGCATCAGGGAACATGGTGCGGGCATCACAGATAGGATGGAATGCCTATTGAGTCTTCTCATTCTTTGAGGTTTTTTTTTTTTTTTTTTTTTTCTTTCCAAATTTAACAGGGCTTCCTGTCAGATGACCTTGACAGTCAAGGGCATTTATGTATTTCCAGGGAGCTAAGAGTGGCTGAAGCAAGCCCTCCAGCACACCCTTTGGAGAGCCCGCATGCTAGCCGCCTGTATACCTTTTTCCCAGCTTGTACCTACCATCTCTCCTCAAGGCCAAGGCTAGAATGAGGAGATGACTCCAAGTTCCCTTCAGCTCTCAGCCTGTGATTCTTAATATTTTTAGGAGTTAACATCCTTTTGGGAATATAATGACTACCATGGACTCTTCCCCTAGACCACACAAATGGACACATTCAAAACTGACTTAAAATTCAGACTGTCAGTAGAGCCAGGTAGAGCTGACTTGGTCTAAGTCCAGGGAGAAATTAGATCAACTGTTAAGAATTCCGCAGGGGAAGGTGTCACTGTGTATCTGGGAACTGCAGTATTTCTCCTCTGGGTGCATGGGAGGCCTCCAGGGTCAGGAGTAGCAGATTTCATTAGCCTGTGGCTTTTCTCCCACCAGTCCATGTGGATTGAGAGGACTTCCTTCCTGACCGCGTACAAGCTGCCTGGCATCCTTCGCTGGTTTGAGGTGGTTCACATGTCTCAGGTGAGTTTCAGGAAGTCTTGGCAGTCCCTCTCCTCCCCCTCTGACAGGCAGGACACAGTGAGCCTCAAGGGGCCTCTTTGACTTTATAAAGGGGATAGTTTATGTTTGAAGGTCCTATAGGAATCCCAGAGTAGTCAGCACCCAGGGTACCTGCTGCCAGAGTATCTTTTTTTAATCACTAGGTAACTTTTTGTTACCTGGTAATAAAAGTTTCTCTAGACACCAATAATAAATTCAGTAGATGAAAAACATCTTTGTGATGGAGCTGGGGAAGGTAGAAAGGATGAAGCAGGCTCTGGAAGACCTTCCACCCAATTATCCCCACAAAGTTCTCCCATCCAGACCCAGGTACTAGAGTATGACATTCTGCAGTATCTTAGAGTGAACCATTTTCTATTTAGATAGACTGAGGCTGAAAGAGGAAAACTTAGAAAGCCAGATGTGGCTGGAATCCAGAAGTCTGAGTTCCCATGTATAGACAGCAGATATATATTTTTTGTATTTATTTATTTGTGTGTGTGTGTGTGTGTGCGTGTGCATGTGTGTGCGTGCGTGTGTGTGCGTGTGTGTGTGCGTGTGCATGTGTGTGCGTGTGCATGTGTGTGCGTGCGTGTGTGTGCGTGTGTGTGTGTGTGCGTGTGCATGTGTGTGTGTGTGTGCGTGTATTGTGCATGCATGTGCCTGCTATGATGTATGTATGTGTGTAGATGATGGCAGAGGACAACTTCCGGAAGTCTGTTGTCTCTTTCGATTATGTGTGTTCCTGGGATTGAACTTGGGTTGTCAAGCTTGGTGGGAAATTTCTTTGTCCACTGGGTCACCCCAGGAGCCCCAGAACAGAGATTTTACTTTTGCCTACACCTTGGAGTCTCTGTGTCCCCTGGTAGCTAAGGACCACAAAGTTCCCAAGATCCACAAGCCAGGCCAGCACAGTTGTGAGAACCCTTGCAGGTGGGAATATATTTGAGATATCTTAATATTTTTATTCATTCAAAAACTATTTCGTGGGTGCCTAACACATGTCAGACACCATTCTGAGATCTGGAGATTCCACGGTGCAGAAAGACAAAGTCAAAGTAATATCCGACGATGATGATAATGAGGGAGGGTTCAAGGGGAGGGGCTTAAATAGCATTTTAAATAATAGTGTCAGAGGAAGCTTCCCTGTCAAAATGGTTTTGAACAAAGACCCTGGGGCAGAGAGGAATAGTTTGTGAAACATTTAAGAGATGATCTTTTCTCTTTCTTTCTTTCTTTCTTTCTCTTTTCTCTCTCTGTTTTTTGGTTTTGGGTTTTTTTTTGTTGTTGTTGTTGTTTTATTGGGCTTTTTGTTTGTTTGCTTGTTTGTTTTTTTAAGACAATGTTTCTCTACATAAAAGCCTTGGAACTTGCTTTGTAGACCAAGCTGGTCTCAAACTCACAGAGATCCGTCTACCTCTGCCTCCTAAGCACTGGGATTAAAGGCATGTGCCACCCACGCTGGGCTGAAGAGATGGGTTTTTTAATAGGGCAAGCAACTGGCACAGAGGACTGGGGCCAGATCATGTCCAAATCAGAACAGTAAAGGGGTGAGGAATGTTAGTCAGATCCCACATCATATAAGACCTGAGAGACACTATGCCTTCTCTGTACATGTCACAGAACCCTGTACAGAGAAGAAATATGGTTGGATGGATGTGTTCAAGCTACTCTTTTGTGAGCATTAAGACCACCCCACTCTGGCCCTCAATACCCTCTTTAGTCAGCCTCTATTTCATCTGCATGGCCTAGGCCTTGGAAAAACAGAACAATAATGACGTCAGCAAGAAGCATTTATTGAACATGCGCTAAGCTGTCCACAACTGTGATCTCATTTAGACCCCCAGAAACCTCAGAAATAGGTATTTTTTCCATAGATAGGGACACTAGGATACAAGTGAGTTCATAAATTGTCAACGTTAGCGAAAGAGTCAAGTTAGACTTCACCCTCACATAATATCCTCCTGATATGGACATCTCTCTTCAGAGTGTTCCGTCCATTCTAGTGAGCAGTATCTCTGAAAGGAGGCAAATGATGTGTTCTTAGATCATGAAACACATCAGCACGTGGTAAGTTTAACAAATGTCCCTCCCCCGCCCCCACCGCACTGTGCCAAAGGCTTTACGGCCTTATCCTATGTAATCTCGCAAAGTCCTGTGAGGTGTATACAGTTGGCACCCTGTATGCACGGGTCCTACATCCGTAGATCAACTGACTGCAAATTGAAAATATTTGGAGAAAAAGAATATATAAGGATCTATCCTCTTGTCATTTCCTGAACAATGTACTAAAATAACCATTGGCATGGCATTTGCACTGGATACAGTTGTAAGTAGTCTAGGGAGGATTTAAGATCTATGGGAGGATGTGTGCAGATGCTATGAAAGCATTATGCTTTTTTTTGTAAAGGAGCTTGAACATTGTGGATTTGTTCTCAGAGGGTCCTAGAGCTAAATCCCCATGGAGACGGAAGAATGACTGGAGAGTTACTAGCCCTCTTTCTCTTGAGGGTGGAGAGTTTTCCAGCAGTCATTGTCTCTACCCATTAGCCCACACTGAGCCCATGCCTGGGTTGGCTCTGCAAGGCCCCTCTTCTCCAGCCATGCTTGCTGGAGTGTAGTCAACTGAGGGAGCCCCTCCTGTGTGCCTGAGGCCTGTCCCTTTTCAAAGTTCTTGATATTTCCAAATAGACTACACAATTTTCTGAGTGTTTATCTTCAGTGTTTATTAACCAAATATTAAATATAATGTTAGACTGTAGATTCTCCTGAAATATAAACTCCAGGAAAGTAGATGCTTAGTCTACTATGCTTTTCCCACCATACTCCAAGTGCCAAAAACAGCCTGAGACCCATAATTCTTGTCAAGAATATTTAAGAAAATCAAATAAGTAATTACTATTTAGACACCCATTGTGTCTAAATAGTTATCTTACATTTTCACTTCTGAGTTTTAAAATTAGGGGAAACACAAACAATGGTTTTTTGTTTTGTTTTGTTTACCTTTATCCTGTTAGCTTCTATGATGATTAATTTTGATTATGAATTTAAGATTAGTAAGTGCCTAGGAGATTAGTAAGGCACACCTCTGGGTGTGTCTATGACACTATTTTCAGAGAGAATTAACTAAGGCTGGGGGACCCACCATCCCACAGTTTAGTGACCTAGATAGAAAAAATGGGGACAGGGCAGGGGTGACGACCCAGCCTAGTGTCAGCATTCCATATCTCTGCTTCTTGATTGTTCTATTTGTAAGTTGTTCCATCATGCCTTTCCCTCCGTGATGGACTGGACTTCCTGAAACTGTGAGCCAAAACAAATTATTCCTTTGCTTGTTTCATGTGTGTCTGTGTGCAAGTGTGTGTATTCACATGTGCATGTGTGTGTGTGTGTGTGTGTGTGTGTGTGTGTGTGTGTGTGTTGCCACAGGAATGCAAACAAAACTAGTACATCTTTTAGTAAAAGACACTGGGAAAACATCCTCGAGGTTGATTGTAGTGGATTTGTTCTTACTGGCCCCTGTTAACAAGTTTCAGGGTGTCTCAGACACAGAGGCTTAATGCCCTGCTAAGTAACTGCATTTCTAAGCATTTGTTTTCATTATATGAACTTGTCTCTCATTGTCTGTTCTTTCCATCGTGTGGTGCCATGACCCCACTGCTGTGTCTAGAGGAGTATTTTAGGATGGGCTTTCAGGGAAAGCCTTGCCTATTTGCCAAGGACTTCACCTTGTCCTCAGCCCTAATCTAGAAGAATGACAGTTCAGTTAGGCCATAGATGACAGCATGATATTGGAGGGTCCCCATGCATATCTTCATCTCAGTTTACAAATTAGAAACTGCAAAGTATAGAAGGTCACAGCTGCCATAGATGCCAAAGACCATCAGATCTCAAAGCTATAAACTCAAATCTCGTCACATTAGGCTACTAGTGACTGGCAGATGCTGAAGTAAATGCAAGCAGCCAGTCCTCCCCCTACTGAGTTAACTTTTGTGCAATCCTAGCCAGTGCTTGCTGAGTGACAGGCCCCTGCAGGCCGTCGTGGCCTGCTATTCTTCAGATTCTTTCTTGATTACTGTCCAGTACACTATTTTGCATAGGAAGAAACTGAGGCCAGTGGTGAACCTGAACTGTCAAGTTGGTGGTAGTCGTTGATGCCTCCCCCATGCAGCTCATAGGACTCTTGGGTTGGGGTCAAGCACATGACGTAGGTGGGAGGTGCTTGAGCCACTGGAAAGGACGCTGGCTTTCCTGTCGACCTTCCCACTGGTGCCCCTGGCATTTTGCCTTAGGAATTCTTCACAGCAACTTGGACATGAGTTGTTCTGCCTGTACTGCCCATAGAAACTGAGGTCCAGCTTAGAAAAGATGCCAGAGATCTGAGGGCCTAATGAAAGCCAGTCGATGGGATGGCAGGCTTGGTGACATTGTCTGATGTGCTTGTGGTGGAAGTCAATCTTTGCAAGGGAGAACAGCTCAGTTTCCCTCTCTGACTCTGGTACCTACTGCCCTTGGGCACATGCATTATTAGTTACTTTTCTGTTACTGTGATGAAACACCATGGCCAAACGCAACTTCGAGGAAAAAGGAGTTGATTTTGCTTGGAGGGTTCCAGAGGGGTAAGAGTCCATCATGGTGGGGAGGTGTGGCAACAAACAGCAGGCATGGTGGCAGTAACAGGAAGCAGAGAAACCACACCTTCAACTGCTAACAGGAAGCAGAGAGGATGAATTGGAAGGCGAGCAAGGCTATAAACTCTCAAATCCCACTTCCAGTGACACACTTCCTCTAGAATGTCTGCACATCTTCCCAAACAGCGCCACCAGCTGGGGGCTGTCTGATCAAATACCTGAGCCTATCATGGTCATTAAACCACCACAGAGCTTCACTTTGCTTGTCCTTGAGATTATGCACAGACTGGCATAGGAGGTGACTGTCAATGGAACCATCTCTGTTGCCTGGTTTGTGATGGGTGGCTGTGATGCTTTTGATTTTGATTTCTGTTATCAGCAGCTGACACCCATGCCTCCCTCCAAATGCAGTGCCCCGAGTTACACTCAGAGCTGTGTGCTTGCCCTACCCAAATGCCCATCTGACCCCAAAGCTTTTTCCCCCTCAGTCTCTGTTCCTGACAGCTATAATGAGAATTCAGACTTGTGAATCCAGGAATAGTCACAAAAGTGAGCAGGAAAGCCAGTCAATAACCCTCACCATTTCTAGTGACTTGCCTCAAAGCTGTGTCTTCCAGACATGTCAAGCTGTTGTTGACATTCAGGTGAAGTGCTGTGCTCCTCAGCTGAAGGGGTAGATTTTCCTTAGAACTCATTCTGGACCTCAGCCTTATAAAGTTCTCCAGAGTTGGTTTGTATGCAGGGCACACACTCTGACATGGCTCTCAATTTTAGGCAACAGACCAAGCACTGTTCTCCAGTTCATGCCCTAAATGTTTATAGATGTGTATGTGGGTCAGTGTACCTGTATGTATGCAAATGTTGGTACTATAATTTGAATATAGATGGTGTTCCCAAAAAGAGTGAATGTGAAATCTTTGTCCCCAAAATAGTGCTGTTAGAAGGTACTATGAACCTTTAAAAGGCAGTGCCTTGGGAAATTTCTTAGGTTAAGGATTGGGGTCCACAAATCTCTCACTTTCTTTCCTGGCTTATGACCTGAAAGTCTGGACTGACACACCATCCCTACCATTGCATATGGTTCCTTTACCTGAGGCCCAACCAAAGGAATTTCCTGATCTTAGACTTTGACCTCCAGAACCATGAACAAAATAAACCATTTTTTTTTCTTGTAAGGAAATTACCACATGAATTTAGTTACAGTACCATGACACTGACTAATACTATGGGTGACAGAAAGACAATGGTAGTGACAGAGACTCTTCCTCCCGGGGCCTTCTCACTGCAGATGCTTCCATCTCTGTCTTAGTTACTTTTCTATTGCTGTGAAGAGACACCATGATTAAGGCAACTTATATGGAAAATGTTTATTGGGGCTCACAACCCTTCAGAGGGTTAGGCCCTCATGACCATCGTAATGTAAAGCATGGCTGCAGGCAGGCATGGTGTTGGAGCAGTAGCTAAGAGTTTACATCCTGATCTGCAAGTTGGAGGGAGAGAGAATGAGCTAACTGGGAATGGTATGGACTTTTGAAACCTCAAAGCCCAACACCAGTGACACACCTCCTCTAAGACCACACCTCCTAATCCTTCCCAAACAACACCACCAATTGAGGACTAAGTATTCAAACGTATGAGCCTACGGGGACACTCTCATTCAGATCACCACAATCTCTGTTAAGTGTGGACTCAGAGGCAGGGTTGGGGAAGCTGTGTTAGATAAGGAATTATAGAAATAACCTAAGGGTATGGCTGCAGAGGCCGACCTGCTCTGCTCATGTATGCAGTAGGTCCAGGCAGCAAGAGACATTTCTCAAGAACTCTGCAGTATCAGGTGTTGTATTGTCCCAATTAATCTTCACTGCATAGCCAATGAGGCAGGTGCATCACCACCACCGTGATAGAAATGATAAATTTAGCTCCCTTCCTCCATGAAGTCTTGCCTCTTCCCTTCCGTCCTTTCCCACCAGTGATCGTCCCTTCTCAAAATAACTGCTACATCCTGACGTCCATAAGCATTCATTGCAATACTTCTCAGTAGGTTTCTGAGGTAGGCTTTCTTACTCCCCAATCTTACCAGTGAATCAGCTGAGGCTCACACAGGTAGAAAACTACAGACCTGAGATGGGTACTCGCTTCTCATTGTCCCAGGCTGCAGTCAGCAAACTGTGGTCCACGACTGCATTCTGCCTGCCTCTGCTTTTGTGAAGAGTTCAGTTGGGGGCAACCATACTTTCCCATCATTTTCCCGGCTGCTGTTTCTGTTTGGCAGTGACAGAGTGGAGTTGTTGCAGCTGAGCCCATCTGGCCTGCAAATCCTAAAATATTTACTCTCTGGTCCCACTACAGAGATGTTTGCTGACCTCCAGTTTTGTTTTCACTCTGGATCACAAGCTTCTGCAAACTGCAATGTCTGTCTGTTGTCATTGAATGCTACTGTTTATCTTGCTTTCTGAGACATGTGGGAGAAGGGTTTTGTTGCCTTTCATCTTCTCTCTAACCCGTGATCTCAGGTTGGGTGCTCCTAGAGCAAGCTATCTTGATTCTCTGGCCAGTAGCACACACAATGGCTTCCAACCAGTATGTGATGAGTTGTTTTGATGTGTGTTTTACCCAGTTAACTGGGAGAGGAGCCTTCCTGGGCACATTCCACCTCTGAAGTCCTAGCAGAGTCTGGCACTTTCTGCCTGTGTCTCCCCAGAGAAATCCTTTCCCTCTAAGTAGAAAGCCAGCCAGCCTGTCCTTGGCCAGAAGACAGACCCCAGAGCTGACTCATTACCCTCAGATCCTGCTGCAGCCTGGGGAGTAGGGGCTGCCTTTGAAATCCCACCCGAGTGAAATCAATACCAATGATTAGGTTGGTTTCTCAGGCCACCCACTAAGGCTCTTCTGCCAATCTTGTTTTCAACAGACCACAATTAGTCCTCTGGAGAATGCCATCGAAACCATGTCCACAGCCAACGAGAAGATCCTGATGATGATAAACCAGTACCAGAGCGATGAGAGCCTGCCCATCAACCCACTCTCTATGCTCCTCAATGGGATTGTGGATCCTGCGGTCATGGGAGGCTTTGCCAAGTACGAGAAGGTGAGGGACCTTGGAGCTTAATTATTCCCCTGTTCCCGTCCTTGCTTGATCCCAAATGGACACTCAGCTTGGTTGGACATTAGGTTTCAACTTGAGCTCCTGTTTCCTTCCCATCCTGATCCTATACCTGGATACAAAAGAAGCAATTCCCTATGGGTCTTCCGTCCCCTGGCACCTCCAGGCATCTTTTTTGAGGAAAGACTCAGAGGTGACCACAAGCCATGACATTTAGTAAACCCATCTCTGCCACAGACATGTTGAAATAACATAGACATAGACTCAGGGAAGGAAAGGAACGCAGAATCTGAACACACAGATATCTGGGAGAACAACTCCATAGGCAGAGGACATGCACGTCACTGGCTCCCTTCAGGAATCCCAACATATTTAAGCCCAAGACTGTGTATTTGATCCTTCTGGTATAGGAGGCCAAAAGGAAACACTACCAGTTATGTGAGTCCTAGTAACCCCTATTGGAAATGACAATGTGCTAATAGGAAGTCGTGGCTTTTTCTAACATGATGTAGAATAGAAAGTCCAGAGCTGGCTTTCAACTCATGGATTTGAAAGATTTCATTCCTGAAAGAGGAATGAGCTCCTCTTTCTATAAAATATTACTGTAGTTCTCTGTCTTTTGTCACTCGTTGGTGCAAAGGCAAGAATGCCGCAGTGTGCACCAGTTCAGGGGTAGGGACACTCGTCATCCAGTCGTTTGGCTACCCTGACACGGCTGAGGTTGGCCTTTGCTCAGCCTTTGGGGTGCTGCACTATGCCTGTGTAGAGTGTGCATATGATAAGGACAGGAATTCTGAAAAGAGAAGGGAGGAACAGAGGAGCCATGAGGGATACTGGGGAACAGGCTTGAACAAGCACCAGGGGATCTTCCTCACTCAGCTCTCTTCCTCTCTTCTATCCAGGAGTCTTAGGATCCCTCTCAGGAATCTCTGCCCTGAGCCCCCATCCAACTCAAGCCCCTAGAGTTCCAGTGCAGTAGAACCCAGTTGGGACTGGGGAATATGTGTGAAGTTCCCAGTTCAGAGTAGTTTCCGGGGGAGCTGCTGCAGGTCCTGGCACCCCTCCTTGGCAACACTTCCCTGGAGTCTGCAGCCTGTTTCCAGAGAGTGCTAATGTGAGCCTCAGCCTCCAGTAAAGAAAAACATTGTCAGCCAAGGCAAGGTCCACCCCAATGCCTAGGACCTTGAAACTTCTCTGACATCAAGTTTTCACTCAGTGCCGGAGGTTGACCATGTGTCCTAACTGATAAATAGAAACTCTTACATCCCCACCTTCTCTCACCTCAACTCCAGGCCTTCTTCACTGAAGAGTACAGCAAGGAGCATCCGGAGGACCAAGACAAGCTGAGCCGCCTCAAGGACCTGATCGCATGGCAGGTAAAGCCTCGCTGGGCATAAGAGCAACCATCCAGGCTCTCTGCTTGCCCCAGTTCTCTGGCCCTTGGCTCACCTGGCCTGACTCCACATGGCCTCACCTCTGGGTCCCCTTCTGATGTTGGCTGATACTGGAGCTGGCTCACGGGGACACATAGTAGGGCATCTTACCCTTGGGTGTGTTTCATGGTACCAGGTAGCAATGGATGCTGTGCTAAAAGTGGTTGAGATTGCTCTCTTTGATGTTAAATTCAGCAGGTAGCTTCTCCCAGTGGGGGCTCAAATGAAAACCACCCCCCCAACACACACACACACACACACACACACACACACACACACACACACACAAATCCACCACCAGCTTGTGCCAATCAGAAAATAGAAGGCTCACTCCCTCCCCCACCGCCACCTTCCTTTGTGAGGCTGACCCAGTTTGTTACAGATAGCATGCAGATGGTTATTGAGTTCTGCAAATAATTGAGGTCTTTGTTGGGCTAGCTCCCAGTCAAAAGGTCCGCCTCTCCCTAGCTCAGCCAGATTTCAGCCTGAGGACTTATTATTTGTCTGCCTCTGTATCCCTGTCTTGTTGCATTCTTCTCTTTGCCCACTCTCCTTCTGTGCATCTGTCTGCCGCTCTTAGCTCTTTGCTTCTCCCCTCTCTGTCATTTGCCTCTCTCTGCCTCCTACACCCCCACATCTTCCTCCTCTCTGCTTTTTCTTTGCTTTCCCTTTCTCTTTTATTTCTCCCCCTCCCCCCCAAAAAATTGACACATTCTGCTGGGTCCCTCTCTTGGGGGCTTTCAAAGAACTAGACCCTTCCAGCTTTAGCCCTGTGACAGCCTCCTCACACACCTGCCAGGTCTTGGCTCTTTGCAGGGGTGGACACAGGAAGCTGTTAGCTGGTGAGGACTGAGCAGGAGCCTGGGGGCAGGAGTAGCATTCTGTAGGCTACCTACACATCCTCTCTTCCTCCCTCCTTGCCAGCCACCATGCAAAGAGAAGTGCACTCTCCTCGGTAGGGAGTTTGGTTACTCCAGGGAAATCAGAGACAAAAAGCACTGGTTGAGGGCTGTTTTCTTAAAATAAGTATTCGTAATTCAGATCCTTCCCTGTCTCTGCCAATTTATGCAAAGTGGGACTTTAAAAATGAAGCGCTGATGCTGATGGAGCACTGCAGACATACTTTTCCTGAATGCATTAGGTGTGTCTGGAATTTTCTCTCCACTTCCCACTCTGTGCCACCCATGAAACTTAAACAGCCCTTAAACTTAAAGGTTTCTCCCCCTTTCTGGGACCATCTGTGTCCTTTAATACTCAAATAATGAAACTTCCCTTGCCACCCGATCTGGGAAGCAAGGCAGCCAGCTGAGTGGACTTCTTCCCTGGATATTTCTGGGGCATCGAGGGAGGACTACCAGAGAACACGCATTGACTTTGTGGTTGGTGTCTCAGTCTATCTATGCTGCTGCCAGGACTCTGCCAGGAGCCCTCTTCTCATCTGGATGGTTCTCCACGCTGAATCCGCTGCCTTTGGAATATGGATCTTAGTCTTACAGAGCAGTTGTTGCAGGCCACAGCTTCTAAGAACATTCTTCCCCAGTCTTGGAGTTATTTAGAAGGGTCCCAGATAGATGAGAAACCGAAAGCAGCATGCATTAGATGCTGCTGCTTCTAAGATTATGAGGAGCATTTGGGCAGCACACCCTAGTGTCTACCTTTCCCATAGCATGGCCTATGGCTCTCAAGGCCACAGGTTACAGAGGCCATGTAATCCCAGAGAAAGTACACTGGGCCATGTCCCTCCTATTCTGCATGCGCATTCAAACAGTATAATCCTGCTATGTAGGCACAGTACTATTCTTGTCATTCGGGAAATAGGCTTGTATGTTTCTCTTCCATTCTCACAGCCCTTGTTTAGTGGGCCCACACTGGGTCCTAGGCACAGTGCCAGGGAACACAGAAGTACGGATAGGCAAACTTGAGCCTATCCATTAACTCCAGGGAGGACATTGTTTTGCAAAGCCATAACACTTTGGGATTTTTCTCAAGGCTTGAGAACCTCAGACTTTAAAGGGAAATGGCTTTACCTTTACCACCAGACCAGAGAAAGCTTGAGTTTCCAATGTGCAGTTTGTGCCAGAATTTGTAGATTTCAAGATTGGAATCTTTGTAGATGTTCTCTGTAAAGATTTTACTGCGTGGGACAATGTCTGTAGTACATTATTCTCTCAAGCTTCTTGTTGTGAACCATTACATGTGGAAAGTGCATTAAAAAAAACTATGGTTCTTTAGTTCAGTGCCAAGCATCCACAGACATGACGCCCTCCCCCCACCCCCCACACACCTACATGTGATAGGTTTCTTCTAAGGCTGCCTTATGTGGTCCTGTAATCATCACCCCTCTGCTAGGCTGACCACTTTCCTACTATCATAGAACTCATTTCCTAGCCTTTTTAAAAAGAGTTGCACTCCCCGAGCACACATTCCTAGGCATCGTACCCTGGGTTCCTGCTGACCTGCATATAATTGGAACCACCATGTACGGTTCTCTGTGTCAGTTAGGTTTGTGGAATTCGCCCCTTTTGTTGCACCTTGCTATCTAGACATCTATACAGACAGATCTTGTAATGATACCAAATGTATTAATTTTTCTGCTGATTTAGAGTTAGGTTGGTTTCAACTTGGTTGGGGCTCTTGGCTGTATCTTTGTTGGATGAGTTTAGAACTGGAAGCGCTTGGTCTTAACACAGGAGAAAATGTAGATTTAGCACATATTGCTATTTTCTATCAGCAAAGGTTAATTCATCAACATCATGTAAATAATATATAGGGTACATACTGTTGAATATCCAGCTTCTTTTACACACACTATCCTTAAAATTCACCAGGTTACTGCACATAGCAAACGTTTGACTTTTTCTAAGTTTTTCCCTGGAAGCATATAAATAATACATCCATTTGTTGATCTGTCCTTCTGTTGGTAGATGTGTATTCCCTCAAGGTACATGTAATAGTAGAATTGCTGGTTCATTCAAATTTAGCCTTCCTGGGTACAAGAAATAGTTTTCTAAGGTGTCCACACCAGCTTCCCTGTCTTCCAGCAGATCTGAGAGAGTCTGAATCACTTTCCATTCTTGCTTACAATCACATAAAACAAAAGTTAACTTCTTAAAAAAAAATTGCAACCATATTATGTTATCCTTTCTGATCACAGTGGAATAAAACTCAAAATGTATATAGCAAGATAAACTTCAGAAATTATATGCATAAATGGAGACTGAATAAGGTGCTTTTAAATGAACAATGGATCATGAGTATGTGAGAAAGGACATTATAAAAATCCCTTGAACAGAATGAAAACAGAAATACAATATACCAAAATACCCATGGGACTTAGAAAAACGTCTATTGCAAATGAATGGCATGCTCAAATAGGAAAATGTATATTCTGAAGCTCATGGTGGAGTGTTAATGTGAGTGTCAAGTCTGGCTGATCTGTAGTTTAACACCCATATTTCTTTCCTGGCTTCTCCTGGTCTAATTAGCCTATTCATTTCAGAGTATAGTGTCACTGAGCATCCTCCTCACCCCTCCTCCCTCTTAACACTTTGAGATTGATGCTAAGCTGACCAATTTTCTGTCTTACCTAAAGTGCAGCATTAAAGCTATAAATTTATTCCATTTAAAAAAAATCTTACTATCCTATCTTTATGGAAGACCCTTTTGGTAATATTTTTAAAGTAACATCTTAAGTTCTCTACAGTCATTCTTCCATGTTCATTCATCTGTCCCTTTGTACCCATGTTTTCTATCCTACCTGTCAGATTTGGTCCTGTCTCCTCTGGGTGAATTTCCTCCAGTGTCTGGTGACCCCTGCAGATTCATCCTAATTCATAGTGAAGCTGATTGGAAATCAATATGCATGGGAAAAGGCTCTGTCAGTAAGGTGGTATCATTGCCTGGCAACTGAGTGACCCACATGTTTGAGCCCACACACCTACATGGGACACTTACATTCTCCAGAAGCAGATCCTTCAAACTGTTTCATGAGAAGCTGATCATGGCTACTACACTGGGAAATTTGGGAACTGTGCAGTGGCCATCTCACTACCCACAAGCACACTTTCTTTCCATCTATTTGTTTTTTTTTTTAATAATAATTTATTTTTTATTTCTTCAAGTTACATCTCAATCACAATCCCCTCCCGACTCCCCCCTCCAGTCCCACCCTTCCACCCTCCCCCCCCTCACGCCCCCCCCCTCCCCCCTTCTTTTTTTTTTTTTTTTTTTTTAGTTTAAGGTATTTCTTTTTCCCCCCAACAGCTCTCCCTTTCAGTCCAACAAATGGTTATTTTTCTTATAACTATAAATACAATACAAAACAACAGAAATAAATAGGCCACAATTATAAGAGTTATATGGCTTAGCACACATTCCCATTGTCCAATCCATATGTATTTGGCACCTGACTTTAACATTCTACTATCTAACCATCAAAATGAGTTTAAAGTTCCATATCTAACTCAGCTTTCATACTAACTTGCCTCACAATTTTAAAAACATCTTCTTAGATCCAGAACACCCTCTTGATTCCTAAACAACTCAAAATTTAACTATGAGACTCTAGCTATCTATTCTTCAACTACCTCAGAGACCTGAGAGGGATAAATATATCTGATTATATAGGAAGTGCAGGGCCTTCAGCTTCCAAAACTAAGAAATGACATACCAGTGGCTGCCTGGACAGTTCCCATTTTCTCTCCATACATTACAGCATCAATCTTCAGCCATTTGGCCCTGTTTCTCTGACAGACATTGATTGTAGAGCAGGAATTATGAAGGACTTACCTACCCTGTCTTGGCAGAGCTAGGCTGTCGACTTACCTGCTTCCAAGTTTTGTCCTTTTTGGACAGCATTCTGTCTACAGTTGAAGCAAGAGGTTTTTCTTGCCAAGAGAAAGGCTTACCACCAATTCAATCATTTCCCACTGGAGATTCTTCGATGCTCATCTTCTACTTGGAGTAGAATAGGGGGTGCTGTCAGGAGCTGACATGTCTCGATATCAAAAAATCTTAAGTTAAGAAAACATCTTTGAATGCCATATTCTGCAGATCTCTTGAGGTTTTTGAAGAGGCCCTATCTATCTCTTATATTTAGATAAGCAAATATTGCTTGTCTCTTAGCAACTTGATTTCTGAGTAGCTTAGAAAATAACTGTGATAGACTGTCATAGTAACTAACAAAATGACACGTTTGCATGACTATTAGTTTCCATTTCTTAATTATTCTAAACAGTTTATGATGGTTGGTAGCAAGAGGCCAAAACTTGACATTTCATTTTTAAGCATTACTAGGAACAATACCTTTAAGAAATGTTACCCTTAATTTTGTTTCAATATACAAAGATCAATACCAATATGGCCAAATATAATCTTAATTTTGTATCAATATACAAAGATCAATGCCGATGTAGACCTATACAATCTTAATTTTGCCTTAATATACAATGATCAATACCAATTTAGCCAAATATAATATTAATTTTGTATCAGTATACAAAGGCATAAGGCCATATTCAATAATCTGTCCTTTTTTCTTGATCTTTCCTATACTATGTCTATGTCCCATTTTTTTTTCAAGTCTGCTCACTCCTACATAGGAGAGAAAGAAGGATACAGAATAGAAAAAGAGAGAAGTCCCTGGGTCTAACCTCCAAAACCCATTTAACAAGACCATTTAACAGCTTGTAGTCTTTTCCCCTAAATAACAAAATTTTCTATTATTTATCAAATAACCAAAGGTGGGGCGGAACACCCTCCCCACCTTCTGGGGATGGGATGTTGTTCTCTTAAAATGACTTCCTGCTGATTTGGGACGTAGTAAACCTGTTTGGGGCCCAAATAAGAATGGAAAAATGGTTAAAAATATTAATAGAATCATTTGATGTTCAGTCCTTTTGTGCTCAGCTATTTAGTTAGATGTCCTAAGAAGTTCATAGACAGAAGCTGATCTTCAGAGCTTTACTGAAGTTCTGGCTGGAGCAGTCTGTGGAGCTGAACGATCTTAGCGATTTTGAGTTGTTGTGGTTGTAGACTTTTGAGGAAACTGCTATTGAGGAAGTCTGCAAGGCTGGATCATCTGGGCCACTCGTCTTCTTTGGTGTCTGATCTGTTTTCTGCTGAGGTTTCCGTTGTCCAGTTGTCCCTGGATTCCTTGAATGGATGCTTTAAATCTCCTGGAAAGATAAGAACAGAGCCCTGCCCTAATCCTAACTCTGGGACAATTACCTTTTTTTTTGGGGGGGGGATCAGGTAATATTTTTCCTGGAGCAAATTCGGTTTTTTGACAATATATAAAGTATTACCTTTCTTTTTTTTAATATTTATTTATTTTCTGTATATGAGTGCTCTATCTGCCTATACTCCTGCAGCCAGAAGAGGGCATCAGATCACATTGTGGATGGTTGTGAGCCACCATGTGGTTGCTGGGAATTGAACTCAGGACCTCTGGAAGAACAGATAGTGCTCTTAACCCCTGAGCCATCTCTCCAGCCCCAAGTATTACCTTTCAATCCAGATTAAAGAAGAAATTATTTTGATATTTTGGAGCTAAACAAACCTTTAGTGTACATATTTTGAGATCTCAAAGGACAATTTGTTTGAATTGCAGCCTGCCTTTTGTAAGTAACTTTTAAACTTAAATCCTTCCAAATCCTATGTGCCTGTCTCTGCATTCTAAGTTTTGGGATCAAAGACATGTGGTTACCAACTGATGGGATTAAAGATGTGCTCCTCCACCCCTGGATCAAAGTTTTTCTCTGTTTAGAGCTTGTTTTGTATCAGGCTGACCTTGAGCTCTGAGATTTGCCTGTTTCTGTCTCTAGTGTGTTGGGATTAAGGGTGTATTCTTCCCCAATGATGGGACTAAGGGTGTGCACCGTCATCACCCTGTTTCTTTTAACTCTAGAATTTATAAGACAGCTAACTCTATAGTGATCCTCCTGTCTCTGCTGGAGGCAAAGGCATGGGCTAACACCATGCATTATTTTACCTTAGCTCTAAGTTTTTTTAACTCTTGGAGGTTTGTAAAACCAGGTTGGACAGCTGTCACCTTTAATTTATTTACAGTGTTTTAAGCCTGTTACCTGCTTTTTAATGCCAAACCACGGAAATAGCCTATACCTCTACAAAAAAAAAAAAAAAAAACGTTTAAGCTGTTATCAAGTTTGTGTAATCTCTGTAGCCACCTGCAGTCTAACATTCTAATCTGAAATTAAGGCCATTTTCCTTTCATGCCAGTAAGGCAATTATACCTTTGGTAAATTATAGTTTGAAAATTTTATATTGTATTTTATTATATTTTTAAGCTTATTAACTCTTTTCTTAAAAAAGTATTATTTACTTCTAGAACATAGTTTCCTCCCTCCTCCCCTCCTGGCCCCTCTCTTCCTCTCTCCTTCCCTTCCTCTCTCCTTCCCTCACTCCCTCCCTCCTTGTTCCTCTATTTGGTACTCTCCTCCTCAGATAAGGTGGGCCCTCACATATCATACTCCCTCAGATCTTGCGTCATGTGAGAGCCAAGAGCTTCCACTTGTACTGAAGCTTGATAAGGCACACCATCTAGGGTGTGGTGTTCCACTAACCTGCAGCAGATTCCATGACTCACTGGTGGGTAGAATTTTTCCTAGGATAGATATGCTAGGTTCCTATCTATTTGGGTGTGTGGGTTGTAGGATAGTTATCCTCTGATGTATGGTTAATATCCATTTATAAGGTAATACATACCATGTTTATCTTTCTGGGACTGCGTCAGCTCACTTAGGATGAGCTTTTCTAGTTCCATACATTTGGTTTCGAATTGCATGATTTCCTCATTTCTGATAGCTGTGTAGTATTCCATTGTGTAAATGTACCACAGTTTTTTATCCATTCTTCAGTTGAAGGACATCTGGGTTGTTTCCAGTTTCTGGCTATTACAAATAAAGCTGCGCCGGGCAGTGGTGGCGCACGCCTTTAATCCCAGCACTTGGGAGGCAGAGGCAGGCGGATCTTTGCGAGTTCGAGGCCAGCCTGGTCTACAAATTGAGTCCAGGACAGCCAGGGCTACACAGAGAAACCCTGTCTTGAAAAACCAAAAAAAAAAAAAAAAACAAATAAAGCTGCTATGAACATTGTTGAGGCAATGTTCTTGTGGTTTCGTTTCAAATCTTTTGGATATATGCCCAAGAGGGGTATGGCTGGGTCTTGAGGTAGATTTATTCCCAATATTCTAAGATATCTCCAGATTGATTTCCAAAGTGGTTGCACACATTTGCAGTCCCACCAGCAATGGGGGAGTGTTCCCCTTTCTCCACATCCTCGCCAGCATGTGCTATCATTTGAGTTTTTGATCTTAGCCATTCTGACAGGTGTGAGATGGAATCTCAGAGTTTTTTTAAGTTGCATTTCCCTGATGACCAAAGATGTTGAACATTTCCTCAAATGCCTCTCAGCCTTTAGAGATTCCTCTTCTGTGAATTCTCGGTTTAGCTCTGTATCCCATTTATTGATGGGATTATTTGATTTTTTGGTGTTTAATTTCTTCAGTTCTTTATATATTTTGGATATTAGCCCTCTGTCAAATGTTGGGTTGGTGAAGATCCTTTCCCAGTCTGTAGGCTGCCGTTTTGTTCTAAGGACAGTGTCCTTTGCCTTACAGAAGCTTTTCAATTTTATAAGGTCCCATTTATTGATTGTTTGTTTTAGTGCCTGAGCTATTGGTGTTCTATTCAGGAAGTTGCTACCAGTGCCAATGATTTCAAGGCTTTTCCCCACTTTCTCTTCTATTAATGTTAGTGTGTCTGGATTTATGTTGAGGTCCTTGATCCACTTAGACTTAAGTTTTGTACAGGGTGATAAGTATGGATCTATTTGCATTCTTCTACATGTTGACATCCAGTTAGACCAGCACCATTTATTGAAGATGCTTTCCTTTTTCCATTGTATGTTTTTGGCTTCTTTATCAAAAATTAAGTGACCATAGGTGTGTGGGTTTATTTCTGGGTCTTCAATTCGGTTCCATTTGTCAACTGGTCTGTTTCTATACCAGTACCATGCTGTTTTTATTACTATTGCCCTGTAGTACAGCTTGAAATCCAGGATGGTGATACCTCCAGATGTTCTTTTATTGCACATGATTGATTTAGCTATTCTTTGTCTTTTGTTATTCCATATGAAGTTGAGAATTGTTTTTTCCAGATCTGTAAAAAATTGAGTTGGTATTTGGATAGGAATTGCATTGAATCTGTATATTGCTTTTGGTAAGATTGCCAATTTTATTATGTTGATCCTACCTCTCCATGAACAAGGGAGATCTTTCCATCTCCTGATATCTTCTTCAATTTCTTTCTTCAGGGACTTGAAGTTCTTATCATACAGGTCTTTCACTTGCTTGGTTAGAGTTACCCCCAGGTATTTTATATTATTTGTGGCTATTGTGAAGGGTGTTGATTCCCTTATTTCTTTCTCAGCCCATTTATCTTTTGTGTAAAGAAGGGCTACTGATTTTTTTGAATTGATTTTGTACCCGGCCACCTTGCTGAAGGAGTTTATCAGCTGTGGAAGTTCTCTGGTGGAATTTTTGGGGTCACTGATGTATACTATCATATCATCTGCAAATAGGGATACTTTGACTTCTTCCTTTCCAATTTGTATCCCCTTGATCTCTTTTAGTTGTCTTATTGCTCTAGCTAAAACTTCAAGTACTATGTTGAAGAGATATGGAGAGAGTGGGCAGCCTTGCCTTGTCCCTGATTTTAGAGGAAATGCTTTAAGTTTCTCTCCATTTAGTTTGATGCTGGCTATTGGCTTGCTGTAAATTGCCTTTATTATGTTTAAATATGGTCCTTGTATGCCTGATCTCTCTAAGACTTTTATCATTAAAGGGTGCTGTATTTTGTCAAAAGCTTTTTCAGCATCCAATGAGATGATCATGTGGTTCTTTTCTTTCAGCTTGTTTATGTGGTGGATTACATTGATGGATTTTCTAATGTTGAACCACCCCTGCATCCCTGGGATGAAGCCTACTTGATCATGGTGTATGATACTTTTGATGTGATCTTGGATCTGGTTTGCAAGTATTTTTTTTTTTTTTTTTTGGTTTTTCGAGACAGGGTTTCTCTGTGTATCCTTGGCTGTCCTGGACTCACTTTGTAGACCAGGCTGGCCTCGAACTCACAAAGATCCGCCTGCCTCTGCCTCCCAAGTGCTGGGATTAAAGGCGTGCGCCACCACCGCCCGGCCGTTTGCAAGTATTTTATTAAGTATCTTTGCATCCATATTCATAAGGGAAATTGGTCTGAAATTTTCTTTCTCCGTTGGGTCTTTGTGAGGTTTAGGTATCAGGGTAACTGCGGCCTCATAGAATGTGTTTGGCAGTATTCCTTCTGTTTCTATGTTGTGGAAGAGTTTGAAGAATATTGGTGTTAGGTCTTCTTTGAATATCTGGTAGAATTCTGTGCTGAAACCATCTGGGCCTGGGCTTTTTTTGGTTAGAAGACTTCTAATAACTTCTTCTATTTCCTTAAGGGTTATAGGACTGTTTAATTTGTTTACCTGTTCTTGATTTAACCTTGGTAGGTGGAATCTATCAAGAAAATTGTCCATTTCATTTAGATTTTCCAATTTTGTGGAGTGCAAGTTTTTGAAGTAGGACCTAACGATTCTTTGGATTTCCTCAATGTCTGTTGTTATTTCCCCCTTTTCATTTCTGATTTTGTTGATTTGGGTATTTTCCTTCTGCCTTTTAGTTAGTTTAGCTAAGGGTTTGTCTATTTTTTTGATTTTCTCAAAGAACCAGCTCTTGGTTTTGTCGATTCTTTGTATTGTTCTTTTTGTTTCTAAGTTGTTGATTTCAGCCCTGAGTTTGATAATTTCCTCTCGTCTGCTCCTCTTGGGAGTGTTTGCTTCTTTTTGTTCTAGCTCTTTCAGGTGTGCTTTTAGGTGGCTAGTACAGGAATTCTCCAGTTTCTTTTTGAAGGCACTTAGTGCCATAAACTTTCCTCTTAGCACTGCTTTCAATGTGTCCCATAAGTTTGGGTATGTTGTGCCTTCATTTTCATTGAGTTCTAAGAAGACTTTAATTTCTTTTTTTATTTCTTCCCTGACCCAGAGGACATTGAGGAGAGAGTTGTTCAGTTTCCATGTTTTTGCAGGCACTCTGTTGTTTTTGTGATTGTTGAAGCCTATCTTTATTCCATGATGGTCTGATAAGTTACAAGGAGTGATTTCAATTTTCCTGTATCTGTTGAGGCTTGCTTTGTGACCGACTATATGGTCGATTTTGGAGAAGGTTCCATGAGGTGCAGAGAAGAAAGTGTATTCTTTTGTTTTGGGGTGAAATGTTCTGTAGATATCAATTAGGTCCATTTGATTCATGACATCTGTGAGGTTCATTATTTCTCTGTTTGGTTTCTGCATTGTTGATCTGTCCAGTGGTGAGAGTGGTGTGTTGAAGTCTCCCACTATTAATGTGTGAGATTCAATGTGGGATTTGAGCTTCAGTAGTGTTTCTTTAATGAATGTGGATGGTCTTACATTTGGGGCATAGATGTTTAGTATTGAAATTTCATCTTGGTGGATTTTTCCTTTGATGAGTATATAGTGTCCTTCCCCATCTTTTTTGATGGTTGGTTGAAAATCCAATTTGTTGCATACTAGAATTGCTACTCCAGCTTTTTTCTTGGGTCCATTTGCTTGGTATATCTTTTTCCAGCCCTTTACTTGGAGATAATGTCTATCTTTTTTGCTGAGGTGCGTTTCTTGTAAGCAGCAGAATGCGGGATTCTGTTTTCGCATCCGTTCTGCTAGCCTGTGCCTTTTTATTGGGTAATTGAGTCCATTGATGTTGAGAGATATTAATGACCAGTGATTGTTACTTCCTGCCATCTTGATGTTGGTAGAAATAGTGTGAGTGAGCTTCTTTCCTTTTGTTTTTGCTGCAGGCATGCCATTTGCTTCCTGTGCTTTCTTGTGTGTAGTTAACCTCTTTGGTTTGAAGTTTTCCTTCCAACATCTTCTGTAGAGGTGGATTTGTGTATAGATATTGTTTGAATTTAGCTTTGTCATGGAATATCTTGTTTTCTCCATCTATGTTGATTGACAATTTTGCAGGGAATAGTAGTCTGGCCTGGCATTTGTGGTTTTTTAGGGTCTGCAAGACATCTGTCCAGGCCCTTCTGGCTTTTAGAGTCTCTGAAGAAAAGTCAGTTGTGATTCTGATAGGTTTGCAATTATATGTTATTTGACCCTTCTCCCTAGCAGCTTTTAAAATTCTTTCTTTGCTCTGTACATTTAGTGTTTTGATTATTATGTGGCGGGAAGGTTTTCTTTTCTGGTCTAATCTATTTGGAGTTCTGTAAGCTTCTCATACAGTTATAGGCATCTCTTTTTTTAGATTTGGGAAATTCTCTTCAATGATTTTGTTGAAGATATTTTCTGGTCCATGGAGGTGGGACTCTTCTCTTTCTTCTATTCCTATTATTCTGAGATTTCGTCTTTTCATTGTGTCCTTGATTTCCTGAAGGTTTTGTGTCAGGACTTTTTTAGATTTGACATTTTCTTTGACAGATGTATCAGTTTCTTCAATTTTATCCTCTGAGCCTGAAATTCTTTCTTCCATCTCTTGTATTCTGTTGGTGAGGCTAGTGTCTGTAGTTCCTATTCTTTTCTTAAGGGTTTCCAGTTCTATGGATGTCTCGGATTGGATTTTCTTCATTGCTTCAACTTCCATTTTCAGGTCTTCCATTCCTTTAAGCGCTTTATTCATTTCCATCACCTCCTTTGCAGTATTTTGTTGTTGCTCTCTGAGGTATTTGGTTTCCTCCTTTAGGCCTTCTATTATTAATATAAGCATAGGATTAAGGTCATTTTCCTTTGCTTCAATTGTGTTCGGCTGTCCAGAGTTGTCTGTAGCATTATTGCTAGGATCTGGAGACATCCTATTGTTTTGGGTTTTTTTTTTACCATGTTCTTGTGCTGACCTTTTGTCATCCGATGGACCCAGGTGTTATCTGTTTGTTTCTTTTGTTACCTGACCTTGGTGCTCAGGAAAACTCCCTTCCCTGGGGGTTGGCTGATTCTGAGATCCTGGTGTTTACCTCCAGATGGCATGCAGGTTCCTGTATCCTGTAATAGACTGACTGGCTCTCGGAGAGGAGGGTGGCTGCTGCTCTCCTCAACTGCTTGTGACCCAATTGGATCAATATAGAGGGGATTGGAGTGGGGAGAGGGCTAGCCTCTGAGGACCTGGGAGCTGACAGGTCTCCTCAGAAAGGCAGGTAGAGCTGTGGTTGGGTCTGTGTTCTCCTCTCATTGACCCAGTCTTTCTGGCTCCCCAGCTAGGCTGACTGTGCAGGCAGGGAGCTCCACCCACAACAGATGCCGGCCTCAATGTGCCTGTTGCTGACTGCCTCAGATGCTTGGGTGCTAGGGTGAGTGACCCACCCGCCCCAGTATTTGTGGAGAATACACAGTCGCGGGCTCTGTTTGCAGGCAGTCTTGGCTCCTAGTTGCTTTGCTGTGACTGGGTTAGGTCTTTGCCTCTCCGCTACAGTGCACACTGTGC
Organism: Lophiomys imhausi; assembly: GCA_907164525.1. NCBI lineage: Eukaryota > Metazoa > Chordata > Mammalia > Rodentia > Muridae > Lophiomys > Lophiomys imhausi. Next base: position 4,462,150 of record CAJQZJ010032904.1, read on the forward strand.
TGCCATGTTGGAAACTCCGGAAAAAATAATCTCACTTACCTTTGCTCTTGTGGTGCGGCTGTTTTTCCCTCTTGGGTGTACAGGTCCGAGTGCAGGCTGGATATCAGGCAGACAGGCGAGGTCCACTGGTCTGTGGCTGGAGCCGTGGGCTGGATACATTCCTGGGCTAGATCTCCTCTAGCCGGAGCTCCTCTCCAGACCAGTGACGGAGCTGGCTGATCTCAGGGTGGTTTTCCTGGGAACTTCGTGGACTGTTTTACCTGGTGACCGGTCTCAATGTTCACTGTGGGAATTCAGACACCGTCTGTGTTTCACTGTAGGCTGGAGGACCTCACATTCACTCCACAGTGACTAATCTCATTCACCTATTACTCAGATGCACTGCTCTATGGTCGGCGTCATCTTGGAACTCCCCATCTATTTGTTTCTAATCTGTGGGCAGCTGCTCCTCCTTCTGCCCTCAGGTGGGGTAACCCCCAAATCCCGGGTTTCATGATATCATTGTTTCAGAGGACACGTTCCTCCTCAGGAAAATGGGACCACATTACACCTAGCTGCAAGGTGAAGCAGTGGGCACCTGGGCAAGGAACTGGTGCAGAATGTCAGTGCCTCCCTCAGCTTTCCTGTGACATCCGTGGCTCTGCCCTTGAGTGCCTCCTTCATCCCTAGAAGCAGAGTGGCCTCTTCTAACCACCTACTCTCCCCTCTGCTCTTGGAGGTCAGTTATAGCCTCCAGATACCTTCCTCCTGCACATACGCTGGGGTGCATTAATAGCCGAGCGCATATCTCACTGCAGAGTAAGTTTCTCCCCCTCCCCTCACTGCCACAAGACATCTAAGCAAAGGAGACAAAACTGTCCTTACCCCACCATGGTGGAGGTGTTTGTTTGTCTAAAGAGATTCTATTCTCTATTCTGACTGTCTTAGTTACTTTACCAGAGGGTCATGCAATTACCTTTCTCAAATTTTCCTTCTAGCTGTGAGCCCTGTGGTTTTGTTCCTTCCCTTCCAGGTATCTAAGTTTCAGTGCGCTGACCTCTTTCATGGAGAAGACAAACTCCACCTCTCCCATCTATTCTTCCCTCACCCTTCATCTTCCTGAGATTTGGCAACACTTTCTAGAAACTCTCTACTAATAAAAGAACTTTCTGCTACTAGCACACTCATAGTTTTGTTCAGCGGCCATGGAAAGTATAATTGGGCCCCATGGTGTAAGGTGGATTGTGGCTCTCTTCACTTCTCTGTTCTTCCCGGTTGCCTGGCTTCTTATTGTCATAATTTCACTTCTGTACTTCTGAGTTTCTTAAGCAAGACTGTAAGTTAAAGTCCTGGAGGTTCCTCCTTTCTGTTCTCTGAACTCTGACCCTTTGAAGATTTTTTTTGAAGACTCAGATTTCCCCATGACTGTGGCTTCTGATGCCTGAGACAACCACAATTCCAGGGAAACAAGAGCAGCTGGGGTCATCATTCCCCTCCATGACAAATTCTGAGGCTACAACTGTCCCAGGAACCATGTGGGTCTCTGAGCACCTGAAAGCTCTCCAGGAAGAGCTAACAAATCAACTTGAGCTCTTGAGCAAACACCCAAGCTGGGGCCCATCACTTACCACCTCTCTCTTCAGATCCCCTTTCTGGGAGCTGGGATTAAGATCCATGAGAAAAGAGTGTCGGATAACCTGCGCCCCTTCCATGACCGGATGGAGGAGTGCTTCAAGAACCTGAAAATGAAGGTGGAAAAGGAGTATGGTGTCCGAGAGATGGTATGAGTGGTCCCTATGACAGGGAATGGGGACGATTGTGGGAATAAGAGCTGAAAGGGACGGGTATGGGGGGATCTTTCTGTATGCCTAGTCCCTCAAAAACCACTCCTAAAGAGAAACCAGCTATACATTGGCCCCATGGAACTACCAGTTACCCAAGGAACTGTATACTTATAAAGTCTGCATTAATGAAGCACCTAGTATGTGCTTGACCTTCTATAAACACAGCTGATGTGTATCAACTGATTGATATAGGCAGGTAGTAATTCTTTTTAAGTCCTTATGTATCTTTTTTAGATTCAGAGGCATTAAATAACTTACCAAAAGCTGTACTGCAAGTTAAGTGAAGCCCAGGGTGTGTATCCACAGCTGCATTGTCTCTGAAGACACTGTCCTCCACAGCCTGGCCACTACTGTCAGAGACAATGCCTGACCTTTCACATAAAGTGGAATCATCAAACAGCAGAGCTGTGTAGAACCTTACAGATTGTCTACCCATGAAAGTCCCATGTTGTCAGGACACACCACCCTCTGGTACACTGGCATGTAACTACCTTCCAGGGGGTTCACTTGAGCTTAAGTGTGAGAGTTTCTCTAGAGATTTTACTACTCAGCTAAGAATTGTGTGAATCATTGGCTATGGGCTAGAGATTCATCTCTGTTCCCTGTCTCCTCCCTGGAGGTTGAGTTGATAATATATGGTTCAAAGTCTCAGCCCTGTAATGACAGGGTTGGTCTCGCTGGCACAGACCAGCCCCATCTCAAGCCCTCTCATTAGCATAAAGAAAGATGGTCCATGAGGCCACTGAATAACACAGATGCTGTCTCACATGGGGACACTTAAGGACTAGCTATTGTTCCCCTGGGATTGAAGCTGCTAGTGTTTATCCTGCAGCCCTGTGGTCACGCTGGCTGAGAGCTTTGCACTGATGCCCTTGGCCCACAGTTCCACCCTGCCCAGAGGAGGAGGGCTCAGACTGCAAACCCCAGCTCAGCTTGCTGCTCACCGCTTGTTCTCATTTCGGCAGCCTGACTTCGACGACAGGAGAGTGGGCCGGCCCAGGTCCATGCTGCGTTCCTACCGGCAGATGTCCATCATCTCTCTGGCCTCCATGAATTCTGACTGCAGTACTCCCAGCAAGGCCACCTCAGAGAGGTCAGCCCCTTCCTGTAGCTCCTGGCCCAGGCCTCCTTCCCATTCACTTTAAAGCCTTTCTCCAGCTGGGAGCTCAAGAAAACCTTGAAGCCACTCAGTGGGTTGCCTTGGCTGGTGCCATTGATGCACCCTGGCAGCTGAGAGAGGCTGGTGGCTCTTTCCCAAGAACCCAGAACTCACTGCAGCCAGCCCCCATTCGCCTCCCCACCTGCCACCACCATTGCCACCCATTGATGTCTGTTGGCAGCCAGCATCCCTCCCCTAGCCTGCATTGTGAAATATTCCTTCACACACAAGGGGTCCCATTCTTCCCATCACATCGTAGTAGAATGTCCCTGCCCATACGACCCACATCTCCTGCCTCGTCTCCCTTTCTGTCCTGGAGCTCCGTGGCTCTTCCCCTACTTTACACTGCTGTCTGTGTCATAGGCACTGTGTGCTCGGTGTTTGGGCACCAGGACCACTGTTCAGGTTGTTGCATACCCCCACTTATTGAGCAAGTAGTGGCTCAAAGAACTCAAGGGACTTACTCAGAGTCATTCAGCTAAAAAGCAGCAGTGCCTGGATTTGAACTCAGATCCACATTTTAACCAGTTTCATCTCCCCGCCATCCCTCTTGCTTTTAGTGACTTAACCACTGTCAATCTTTCTAACCATTATTTTGATTGTTTGTGGACTTCCTCAATTCACTATCAAGATAACTGACCTGGCCCCAGTTCTGCAATGATCACTCAGTCAGCATTAAGGGTCCTGTTAGGTCCCCAGTGTCCCTACCAGGCTCTAACTACAGTTTCCACTTCTCCTCCCCTGCCCTTCAGCTTTGACCTGGAGTCAGCAGCACCCAAGACGCCCAAAGTGGAGGAGGAGCCCATCTCCCCAGGGAGCACTCTGCCAGAGGTCAAGCTGCGGCGGTCCAAGAAGAGGACCAAGAGGAGCAGTGTGGTGTTTGCGGATGAGAAGACAGCAACTGAGTCAGACCTGAAGCGGGTGAGCAGAGGTGTCAGGTTATCCCCAGCTCTTCAGAACATTGTGCCAGGCAGCCTGGGGCTCCTGAGAGGGTGCACTGGAGCCTGGCTCCGTCACTGCAGTGGGTCTTAGAGGAAGGAAGCTGCCCAATGTGAGTAGAGCACAGACTCATGTTGTACAGGCATTTAAACCCAAACCATCAGAACACCCTGCAGGGGAAAGCAGCGACCTGTACCCTCAACTCTCTCTCCTCTGTGGTTATCCTGACTACACTGGGCTTCTGAGTGGCTTTGTGGGGTATGGCAGGAAGACTAAATATTTGGGGTCTTATAAGTTAATAACATATATAGTTAGTGTATATGTTTTATACCATTCTGTATAATATATATATAAAATGATATAGTGAATTTCAGGGTAGCCTCATCAATCTCAAAAAGAGGTTCAACTTTAATAATTACTCATGAAGAGATTTGGTATCATCCAAAAGTGGAAATCCACGGTATCGTCCATCAGTGGAAAAGTTTATTGAAAGCATGCTGGGACCTGCAAGGGAGTGAGCACTAGCTGTTATGGCAGGGGTGGAGCCAGATGAAAGAGCAGCGCTAGCTGATGCCTTCCAGTGAAGAAAGAAATGTCCATAAACTTCCTAGTGGGCCTCCGAAGGGATAGGATGGATGTGTCTCCTGCGCTTCAGGATTCTACAGAACACCCTTCACCTGGTAGTCTAGGTGAACAGGTGCTCCCCAACACTCCTAGCATTGTATAATACACAACCCATACAACCATATAATAGGCAGATTGACATGGAATGGTGTAAAACAGAACAAATAAGTTGTCTATGCTGCCAGGTCCATAGAAACCACTTTAAGTACTTTCCTCTGACCTTTGAGGACTTGTATTTGCCTTATGCTAACGAAACCCGTGTGGTCTGTGATGGGCGTGTGTTTGTCTCTGTGTTATATTCACTCAGCTTTCCAGAAAGCATGAATTCATGAGTGACACCAATCTCTCGGAGCATGCGGCTGTCCCCACCAGGGTGTCTGTCCTCTCCCAGATGAGTTTTGCCAGCCAGTCCATGCCCACCATCCCAGGTATGCATTTGCCACTGCCAACCTGGGGGAAGAGGTAGTGTGGGTTGCCAAGCGGTCATGGAAAAGGATGAGAACCACTTCTATGGAGCAAGGCAGGCTGGGTGTCTGGGGCCAGAAGCCCATGGCTTCTGCATGCCCTCAGCATCCCTCTTTGGGGAAGCCATGTGGCCAAGCTCTACCAGGAGCAGAAGGTGAAGTCTGTTGTCTCTCTGGGACCACTTCCTACCAAGACTCCCTGCATTTTCAGGCAACAGTTCTTCCAGGCCCAGGTGTATGTGCCTTCGGCATATCTCTAAGGCCCATGGTACCTCTGCTGTTTGGGAAGACTACTGCTAGATTCCCAAAGCTTGCCACAGCATCTAATGGCTGTGGTGTTCAGTGTATAGATGACACCTGTGTCCATGTCTTACTATCCATGGATACAGGACGCCCCCCCACTCACTTTCCATTCCTAGAGGGAGGTCCACATACAACCAGGGACTCACCATCTACAGCATCTATGCATCTAGTCCCTGTGTCTGCTGACCCATGGAGGCTCTGGGCAGAATAGAACAAGGGAAGACTAGTGCTGCCCCCTTGGGGCTGAACAATGCATGGCAGTTAAGACGTCAGCTCCCACCGGAATGCCTGGCAGGGCCAAGCTCCTGCGAGGCCCACCCACCCACGATGTAGAAACTGCCACTCCCCATTGTTGCACATTCAAACCAATGTGCTGACTGTCAGGCTCCTGTACAGACCAACTAGTTAGGGGAGGCTGAGTTCAGACACAGTTGTGTGTTCCCTGAAGATGTCAGCCCGAGTGGCAGGGGCCCTCCCCTTCTCATCCCTCTTTCCATCCAGACACATTTGAACAAAACTTTGCACAGTGCCATGAGACGGGACAACCCAAAGAACAGACCAAGGCCTAAGATACTCCTCTTGTCCCCTGGGACCTATCTCTCTCCTATACCCACTCACTTATGTCTGGGTTCCTTCCAGCCTTCACCCTCTCTGTGGCAGGAGTGCCTGGGCTGGATGAGGCCAACACATCTCCCCGCCTGAGTCAGACCTTCTTCCATATCTCAGACAGCGACAAGAAGACCCTGAAAAAGAAGAAAGTCAACCAGTTCTTCAAGACCATGGTGAGCACACCACTGACTGGAAAGAGGGCAGAATGGTGAGGGGAACACAGGGAGAGAACAACAGAAGGAAAAGTTGGGAGGATCCACATGGGCATGTATTCCTTTTCCTGTCAGTATGAGCCTTTAGTTACTCCCTGAGGAGGGTGGCCATGGATCCTAGGGCTAGGGCAACTGTCCAGCAATACCCACCATGCAGTGCTTCTTGGGGTTTCCAAGTTGCCACTCTGAGTAGGACTGACCCCACTTCATGTGAAGTGGGGCTTCTTGGACCTCAGAACCAGTAGGCGGCTAGCCCTGACTTAAGCTTTCCTTTGGAGCTTCTGCCAGAGCCCCAGTGGCCAGCTATCTTCAGAAATCAAAAGTACTTTTTTTTTTTTGAGGGGGTAGTGAGCAGAGCAAATCATTTTTCTATTCTACTTACATTACAAAAATCCTTCAAATTAAATGTCGGTTTTGAATTACTAACTCTTGGAGTCCCATCTCCTGTTGTTACCCCATCGGTCCTTGTCTGGGATCAAGAAGGTACAGACGTACTTCCGATCCTCCAGGCCCTATGAATCAGAGCTGAGATACTATAAAAATCACAAGTTGCCCGAGAGCCTGCGTGAGTAAGTCAGGCACCATGCTAAGCATTTCCCCATCATTATCCTGTTTGATCCTCCCCTGTTCCAGAAGGTTTTTTTTTTTTTTTTTTTTTTTTTTTTTGCCAGGCTCACAGAGTTAGCTAAGCTATGTGCAGAATTCACACAGCTAGCAATGGGTCTATGAAACTCCCCTCCCCCCCAAAAAAAATCACCTTTCTGACAGAACCCAAGGTCATAGCAACTTCTAATCACTTGTCTTTAGGCTTAAGTCAAAGTTGTGAGATCTGGGGTGCTCCATGGTAATGCACATAAGAATCCCATCTTGCTGATGTGTCTGTGTGTCTTCCCACAAAGCTGGCCAGCAAGTCGAATGAAGAAAGCAAGCAGCTCCCAGATGCCCTGTCCACAGACCTGTGAGGTATTGCTGAGCAGAGCACTGTGGGGGCTCCAGGGGAGAGACCTGAACGTGACTTGGAGATCCAAGGAGACGGAGCTTTAGAAGAGATCCAAGTGGACCCCCACACCTCAAGGGACGACACACCTTGTGTCTCCTGTGGCCACCACCACGGTGATGGATGATTCAGCAGACACAGAAGTCCCACCATGGATCCTTGGACCTCAAGGAGCCAGCAAGTGCCAGGTGGATGCCGTCCCCAGCATCCCCGGCATCCCCGGCATCTCCAGCATCCACGTCACAGCAAGAAGGAGCTGCCTTTTGTTTCCTTCCTAAGTCTCAGCACTTAAAAGAACTGAAAAGCTTTTAAAGGTTATACTTCAGGATAACATTTTTATACTTTTACGTTTTTTAATAAGCCCCTTTCCACTCGATCACCTCCAGAGTGTTGCTTTTTCTTACTGACATTAAAAATGATCCCATGGTTCAAATGGACCTTGTCGCCTGAATCTGTTACTGAAGGGCTGGAGAGAAAGTCCCCAGGGTGGGAGGCAGCCCAGGGGACTACAGCTTCTTTGGTTCGTCTCAATGCCGTGTTTTCCCTCCTGGCTCAGGCAATCTCGAAAATCTTCTCAGTCTGATGTCTTGAGAGCCATGTCCTGGGGTATGAGGATGCTGAGAAATCCCATCCACAGCCTGACAGCAGAGACTTTTGAACCATCTTCCTCCGTCTCTAGACAGAGATGGTTAAACCACCCAGCCTGTTACTCTACTGAAGCCTCCAAACAGTGTTGGAAAGGAGAAGTTTGAGGGCTGGTGGATTCATGGTTCAGCCCCCATTTATATCACCAGGTCAGAAGTGGTGGCTCTCATGAAAGGACGTCTACTTGTGAAATCATGAGGGTGTCCATGGTCAGTTTTCTCAGATGAAACCCAAGGGAGATGAGAGCCACTCCAACCTCTCCTACCTCACAGCTGTGTGGAGAGGGACTGTGCCCTGTGGGAATCAAGTGAATGGCAGTGTGGGGTTCGGAACTAGGGGTGGATGGCCAATTCTTCAATGCAAAGTCCCTAGGGTCCAGTGAAGGATAAGATAGGGTGATTTTTAAAAATTAGTTCTTGAAGCTTAATAGGTAATTCTAAAAGGTTGCTATGATTATTACCCAGTTGGAGAAACTAAGGCACAGGCAGACATGACCCAAGACTAGGAAATGCCAACACTGGTTCCAGCACCTGAATGGGAAGCTAAATTCTTTCCCACTACCTATTACCCCAGCACCCCTTAGTGCCCAGGATATCTTGAGCCCTGGTGACCTTGGCCATGGCAGTCTCTCCCAGGTAGTGTCTATGCCACCTCTCCAAATCTCAGACCCGTTGTCTGCTCTAAGCTTCCTATTTCTGCCCTGCTATGGTGGCTATGGGGGGTTGGGCTGTGTCAGACAGCTTTGGATTCCTAAAGTAAGCAGAGATCGAAATGCCTCTGGATCCACCTTACAGAAATCCCTGTCAAAGGGTGAGCAGAGGACTCTAGAGGAGTCGAAGGGTAGGACCACATCCTCATGGCTTCTGTGAAGATGCCAGCGCTATGTGGCTCTTGTCCTGCCTGACCGTTCTTTACATTCTGTTTTCTCTTCAAGCTCTAAGCTTGAACTCCATGGGCTCACCTTCTATCATCATGAACTAATGGAATCCCAGTGTTCAACCTTCAAACAGAAGCGCTTCCAATGACATCTAGGCAAAGCATCTCAACAAGCAAATGAAAACAGTTCCTCATTCCCTGCAACTGCATACAGACACGAGCCCATTGGAGACCTGCGGATTCAATTGCTTCTCACCAGGGAGGCCTGTACAACACAGACTTGAAGGCTGTTTTTACGACTGTAACTGAAAGTCCTGTGCCTCCAATCACTTCCCTGCTCTTCAACAGGCTATCACAATGACATCCCTAGGTTCTGTGTTCGTAAAATTACCAATGCCTGGGAATTTCCTTACTGCGCCTGAAAGGGACCATTGACCTGTTTCTTTTCCCATAAAATGTAGAGCAAAAAGTAAAACCCATGGATTCCTGTCCACACAGCACTCAGGTGTTAAATCACATCTGAGGACTGTTACAGATGGGGGGGGGGGGGGGGGGAGGAAGGGGAAATAGGTTTGGCATGTTGCCAGAATTTCAGGTGGTTCAGCTACACACCATAAATGCACAACCATACCAGTGGGGACAATGACAACTAGTTACACTACTGCTGCCTTTGCCCAGATACCCACTCCATGTGTCCTTTTCTTAAATCCTCTCATCTATCCTGTAAGGGAGCTACTAGGGTGTCACTCAAACTGATGTGAAAACTCAAGCGTCTTATTTTCTTTACCACTATCATAACAGAATGTCTGACACTTGAAAATTTATAAAGAAAAAAAAGCATCTTTTTTACAGTTCTAGATGAAGGGAAGTCCAGGATTGCAGTGTTGGCACCTGCTTGGGATCCAGTAAGACCCTTCTGCTGTACCACGGCCTAGCAGGGAGGGTCACATGATGAGGCAGAGCAGCTAGGCTGGGAGGCTCTTCTTATCAAGCCACTAATGCTCGATGGGGTCCCCACTCTTATGACCTAATCTAATCTTAATCACTAACATAGACTAACACCCCCACACCATTGATTCAAAGGTTAAGGATTCAGTTTCTAATGCATGAACTTTGGAAAAACGCGCACAAACCACTTTAGAACGGGAGGGTTTGTGATGTTCCCTTGCCACACCAAGCGAGAGGCATACCCACCTCTGTTAATTCATTTTTGACAGCTTCTTTCTAGATGCTAGTATCACAGCCCACACTTACAGGAACATCGTCCTCTACAATGCTGACGGTGACACCCATGATGCAATGAGGGTAGGGGACCCATATTTGGTGCAACTCATCTTAGGCAACCAGGTGCCCCCTATTTGTAAACCAGGTGTGTCCAAAACCAACTAGTAATATCCAGGAGCAGCTGTGCCTTCAGAAGTCCCACAGGATAAGGACTTCTGCATGGTTTGCTTCGGAGTTGGGTACCAATGTGAGCAAAATGTCTTGCGAAACAACTTAAGAAAGGAAAGGCTTGGTTTGGGCTCATGGCTTTGGAGGGATTTCAGTTTGTTACCATGGGGAAAGCATGGCCTAAAAGTGTAGGCTGGTAGCCGGGCGGTGGTGGCGGACGCCTTTAAGCCCAGAACTTGGGAGGCAGAGGCAGGCGGATATCTGTGAGTTCGAGGCCAGCCTGGTCTACAAAGTGAGTCTAGGACAGCCAGAGCTGTTATACAGAGAAACCCTGTCTCGAAAAACCAAAAAAAAAAAAAAAAAAAAGTGTAGGCTGGAGCTGTTGACATGGTGGACAGCCAGCAAGCACAGAGAGCTTGGAAGCCAGAAGCTGGCAACCTTCAAAGTCCCACCCCTAGTCACTTTTCCCACCAGTCAGACCCCACCTCCTGAAGGCTCTATAGCCTTCAAAACAGCACCACAAACTGGGGGCTGATTATACAAACCATTAATCTATACGAAACATTCCAGATACAAACCATGACAGACCCTGAGAGATCAATTCATCCAACCCTCTCACTTTCTAGTTCGGTGAACTGTTCAAGGCCACACAGCTGAGATCAGTGGAACTTAAATGGACTCTAGGTTGACCAGACTCCAAGTCCTTCTGGGCAATCCCCTCAGAGAGACTCTCTACTCACCCTTTAAGGTTCCTGCCTTCAAGAATCAGATGTTATCATCACTCCACACTTTAGTATGATCTAGGGTACCAAGTCCCCTCTTCTCTTAAGGGTCATTTTTAGCATAATCGTGAAGCATGCAATGGAAGTCAGCTTTCCTTCTTCCAGATTTTTTGGCTCATGTCAGAAAGTGGGGGAGAAGCTGAAGGAATCAAACATCTTTCCAAGTGTCCAGGAAGTGTGGCTTCCTTCTCCAGACACCTGGCACTCTTCTGTTTACTATTTAAATCCGAACCCTAGGTGCCTATACTTACCTAAGTAGCTTCAACTAATTAGAAAACAGACTCTGAGATTATGACCAAAAACTTTGGCTAGCATGCCGTTTTCTGCTTTGCAGCAAGTCACAGCTTGTAAGGCATCACAGAGCAGGGCACCTGTGGACAGGATGGATGGAAATCCTCCCCTCACCACAGCCTGTAGAAGGGAGGTAGAAGAGAGGATATGTATTTGCACAGCCTGCCCTAGGACAAGCCTGTCGCTTCTCAATCATACACCAGCACATCCCGCGGAGGTTGAAATTCTGGGTTGCTTGATCCTACAAGGCGGTAATGTATTCACAGCCAAGGTTTGTCTGAGAAGCCAATAACTGAAGCAGCCAGGGGCTCTGCAGCAGCAAATGGGAGGAGCAAACCCAGCTCCCTATCAAGAAACTGTGCAGGAGCACAGGAACTGCGGCAGAAGCATTTGACTGCACTGGACACCGAGGCTGAGCACGCAGCTGGAAAGCTCAACAAACCATGACACCTGTGAGGGCCAGAGTTGGACTGGGCTAAGAGATCCTAGGATGCAGTCAAGATCCTTAGAATCCTCCTGTTGCATCCTGCTCCTGTCGGTCTCATGGTTCATCTATTCTTCTGATCAAATCCAATTAGTCACAATCCATTTGAAAGTGGTGACTGGTTATGACCCATATGCAACCGAAAAGAATATTTGTGATACAAGCTGCAGTATCATTCCAAAGCAATCAGGACTATAGCAAACATTTGTCATTTTCTTCCTTCACCCCCCACTAAATGTTTTCTTGTCCTAAGATGGCATTTCTTCTGAGCTGCATGGTTTGTCTAGTCGGGGGACCCAAATCGCACATCTTCAAAGGGTCCCTGCCCTTAGTTGCCCTGCCCTTATGGTTTGGGCTACTTTCGTTACTTCTTGACTATCTTTAGTGGGCTTGAGAGTGCTCAGAAACAGGCCACTGAGCCCACTGGCCCTGAGCACACTCCTCCCTGTGCCTGTTGGTTCTAAGCACACTTCTCCCTGGACCATAACACTCTAGGCCTCTGGGCTGTCAGCTACCCAGGACTCTTGGTCTATTGGCATGGTTGCAGTCACAGTTTTATTTAGTGTAGACTTTACCATGTCCAGTGATTGAGGTCTTTCCTCTTCTCCTACCCTTCAATCATGTCAGGTTTATTTGTGTCCTCTGAGAATTCACATGCTGATGTCACAAAGCCTAGTACCTTAAGATGTAGCCATTTTGGAAGCAGAGTCATTAAACCTGGTGATCAATCAGTGTTACTGATTTTACTATGAAAGGAGGACATGTGAACACACACACCCAGGAAGACCATCACCTGAAGGTGGGTGAAGACAGTGACCAGGACAGCCAAAGTGGCTAGCAAGCCACATCAGATAGAGTCATGGGCTAGATTCCTCCTCATGGGTCTTAGAAGGAATCAGCCATGCTGGCACCCTGACTTTAGATGACAAATGTCTGTTCTTTAAACTACTCTGTTCTTGGTGTTCGTTACAGCCTCCATAGCAAACTATTACAGACCAGGACCTCAAACTCAACAAAATCAAAGACTGTAAGGATAGCAGGACTTTGGATGAGAAGGTGAGAAGGGCTTATTCCCCATGATATGGCTTTCTAAGTTTCATGTCTATGCCCCCCCCCCCATTAGTCATAGTATTTTCTGCAGTCTGGGGTTGATTACTTTATCAAGTCATGTGTTCCCCTCCACTGGTTCCTAGCCTGAGCCTTCAAAAAGCTATGTCACTTCCTACCCCATTGGGTGCTTCTGAATGGTGAGATTCCAGATAACGCCAGTGAGCCCCATGCCCCTGTGCCCATTCCCATAAAACCTCTAATAGTTATAGGAAGGCGGGCCACCTGACATTCCACAACTACAACTACCATGCTAATGAACAAGATTTTATCAACACAGTGGAACTGTGTGATGTTCCTGGAGTGTTCCTATAAACAAGATCCCTGAGGACAATTTTCCTCTTATAAGTCAGAGGAGCAGGAAACATTCAGCATTCACCAGGTAAGCAGCCATCGCCAAGCAGAAGAGATTGTCAACATATTCCAAGCAAACCAACAAACCCAGAAAAGTATCTGGTAGTGTTAATGGTTGTTCCTTCTCATCAGTCATATACTCTTGAGACAGATCAATTGAACGGAAAGTCTGTGGGGACCATTACTCCTACTTTTCAGACCTTTCAAAGCATACTTTCTGGGACTTATTTGCATAGAAAGTTCCACTCAGACTTCCTTATATAATGGGTCTTACAATACAGGCCAACAAACAATTGTATATGTATACCTCAAGGAATTGGGCCAACCCCCTTACCATTTGCTCTCCATGGAATCTCTCAAACATCAGGAACAGAACATAGTTTTCAGTGCCCTAGTCTTGATGTCACTTCAGATTCCTATTTACGAGCCTTTGAGAAATCTACTTGTTCCTTTTACCTTTGTTCTGGTTACTAGCCAGAATTTCCCTGGGCAAAAAACAGAAGTCTACTTGCTAAAGATACAGGTGCAATATAAAGACTTCTCTAAAGGAACCAGCCCTCGATAACCACTGGACCTTGACTTGCATCTGCAAGCTGAAGGAAGAAATTAAAATTTCCTATGGCCATGGCTGAATGTGTATGTGTGTGTGTGTGTGTGTGTGTGTGTGTGTGTGTGTGTGTTCTAAGAAGCTATTCATTGATTTGACTTCTAGGAACACAGTAACCCATCAGTTAGTGTGGGTTAGCACACCCTAATTTTTTCTCTTGCCTGCTGCCTATTTATGAAGATTAATCTATCTAGGATCTGATGGTTAGGTATAGCTACTTGCCTCTGTCAAACTGGAAATCCATTATCTTCATTGATATCAGAAAACCTGGATTTATGGTATCAGACCCAGATATCAATACTGTTATGACTTGAATATGGAATCCCCTCCACAGGATCAACTAACTGCTCAGGGCTTAGTTGTCAGCTGATGGGCTTCCATTGATGTGATTAGATCGTGGGGGATGTCTAGTTAGTTTTTATTGCTGTGATAAGACTCTGTGACTAAGGCAACTTATAGAAGAAAGCATTTATTGGGAGCTTACATTTTCAGAGGGGTACAGTCTATGACCATCATGGCAGGAAGCATGACAGCAGGTCAGCAGGCATCGTGCTGGAGCAGTAGCTGAGAGCTTGCATCTTGAGATACAACCACAAGGCAGAGAGAGAGAGAGAGAGAGAGAGAGAGAGAGAGAGAGAGAGAAAATGAGAACACTAACTAGGAATGATGTGGGCTTTTGAAACCTCAAAGCCTTTCCCCCCAGTGGCATGCCTCCTCCAACAAGGCTGTACTTCTTAATCCTTCCCAAACAGTTCCATCAACTGGAGACTAAGAACTCAAATATATAAGCCTATGGGGGTCATTCTCAGTCAAACAAATTATTTAGTAAATCCCTCAATGCATTAGTGATTTGATGATATTAGTGATAGGTGTTGAAAAATGGAGGTAGATGTGTGTGCCCTGGACACCTTGCCTTTTGTCACCTGTCACTTCCTGTCAGTTCTGTGCTTCCTGACTGCCACGAGGTAGTAGCCCCAGAATCATGGAGCTGCCACATGACCACTCACTTAATGGAGGCTTTAAGTTGTTTCTGTCAGGTGATTGTCACAGAGATAGAAAGTCTGGGGGATACAAACATTGGCCATGGAAGCCTGTCTCTAGTGCACTAATCTGTGCCCCTTGCCTATAATTGTTGGACAAGCTATAATCAAACCACAAAAGACTTCTCCTATTAACATAAATGTATTCTTCCAGTTTCAGGGCTAGATGTCTGAAGTCTGTGTGTTGGGGCTCTAGGGAAGATACTTGTTGCTGGCTGCAACGCTTGGAGTTCTTGGCTGTCATGGCTGCACCGTTCCTAATTCTGCCTCCATCTCTACATGGCCATCTTCCCTCTGTGTGCTTGTGTCTCTGTAACTCCAAATTGTCTTCTTCTAAGGATTAGATTTACAGCCCACTCCAACCTAGTATGGCCTCATTTTAACTTGACTATACCCACAAAGACCCTATTTACAAATATGATCATAGAAGGTGGAGGATGAAGGTATCAATATTTATTTTTGCAGGAGACAATCCCACCTACAGTACAGGTGTTCCTTGACAACCCATTCCTCTTACCCTAAATTTTATATATACTTTTTTATGTATGTGGCTATAGAGCCTTCCCTGGAAAGGTACTCAGATATCTATTCTCAGAATGTCCACAGTAAATCCATTGCAAGACCCTATTCTCTGAGCCCTCTGACTCCTCAAGTGATAGTACTGAGTAAACTAAGAAAGTTTTGGCTTTCCACTACATTCACTGTAGGCTGTCATCTGAGCTGCAAAGAACATCTCAGAAAATCGTAAGCTCAGCTCTAGGTATGTTTGTCATCCATGATGTTGTGCCCTTGTCTAATAAACTCTTCTTCATCCAGGTGCAACT
Source organism: Lophiomys imhausi (assembly GCA_907164525.1). Classification (NCBI taxonomy): domain Eukaryota; kingdom Metazoa; phylum Chordata; class Mammalia; order Rodentia; family Muridae; genus Lophiomys; species Lophiomys imhausi. The sequence continues at coordinate 4,477,682 of CAJQZJ010032904.1, forward strand.
TCTACAACCTCCTATATGTTAGCTCCCTCTCCTGACTCACATCCTCTCAGCCCTCCAGGACTCAGATTCAGCAGCCTTTTGCTTGTAAGCTTATATCTTCCCAAAGCATGACAATTCATTCCCTCCTAGGCTGCTCTGAGCTCTGGCTTTTCTCACTAGGTGGAGGCAGTGAGGCCAACAGCATGGTCATTGTTGTAGATGAATAAGTATCAATGCTACAAGTAAGACCACCAAGAAATGTGATGCTGTGTCTGTCTGACCAGAGAGAAGGCAGGGAGGTTGGGGGGTTCATAGTGCCCAGTTTCATGTGCCCAAACATTGCTAGCCTAGTCTTAGGACCTACTCTTCCCACCAGAGCCTGGACTTTACTCAGGGAGACTCGTTGAGGCCTTGATTATCTTACAACTTTGTCTCCTTTTCCACCAGATTCTGCCCTGATTTCAGCACAGTCTGCTCCACAGCTACATGCAACTATCATATAAACATCAAGGCACCTATGATAGCAGGATAATGCCCTCTGACTTGAGATCAGGCTGTCTGTGACCCTCACCTATCACTCTCTATTTAGATGGTCTCCAGGGTGACCATTAAGTCACTCAACACCATGGTTTCTGTGATTATCATTATCTGTAACCCATTAAGCACCTTGGCTACCTGGACGCCTCACTACATACCCTATCTGCCCATCATTTTGTACATGGAATGTAAGGGTTATGACAATACTATACTGAGGGTTATGCTGACCTCACTACCAACAGCCATGGAACTATTGCTCCTGGATGCTTACATAATACAACTCAAAAAGCCTATTCTGAAACTGTGTTTTTAGAGTCAATTCCTGCTTGCAATCATGCCCCAAGTCCTATAGAAACTTGCAAGACTGAAGGATCAGCTTCATCATCCTCACTTGGGAGGTGGTTAGAAAGGCAGACTCCCAGGCTTAACCTCAAATGATTGGACAGTGGAACAAGAGTCTCATGTAATTAGAGTAAACATTTAAATATATAACACAAGGATTAAATTTTGAGGTTTTTTTTTTTTAAGTTGAGGGTGAGGAATGCAAATCCATGCAGCAAAGAAGTGAAGCAGAGAAATATGGGGGGCGTGGGAGTGGTGGCAATTCAGGATCATGCATCACTGTGCTGCCCAGAGCCTTGTGACACACTGCAAAGAGACAGCCAGCTGCTCAGCAGATGTGCCTGCTCATCCATTCTTGGCATCACTGGACAGGCTAAATGGAGAATGTTCCATCTCCTGTTTCTCATTGGCCAAAATGAGAATTAGCTAATTCCATGAACCCTTCCTAAGCTACACCCTTCAGGTCCTTTGGCAGCTTTTGGGAAGACTGATCCTAAAACCTATCATCATACTTCATTTACTTATATGGTAGTCAACTGAAATGCAGAGTATGCAGCTGGCCAGTGTGGCTGTGGAAGGTGTGCGTGTGTGGGGTGGGGAACTCTCTCATCCAAGTGGCTCACTGGCTTTAGGTGGTAGACTCTGCAAGTCCAAGTAGACTACTTTAAGATCGCTCCCACAAGAACGCGTTGGGCCATCTTAGCCAAAAAGCCTATCATATTCAGACCTCACCACTATTAAACCTGAAGCTGTGTCCAGAACCTTTGCCAAAGCCTAGAAAAATAATAAACCACCCCTACCGCTACTCCCACCCCATTCTGTCTGCTTAGCTGTTTGATTCTTCATAATAAGGGAGAATTCTCACCGGAGGGGCTAGATGCAGAGGGTCAGAACCCCTGTCCTACTTTGATTTCTGTTGCTGTGATAAACACCATGACCAGGAGCAACTTGGGGAAGAAAGGGATTATTTCGTTTTATACTGCCAGGCTGCAGTCTATCACCAAAAGGAGCAAACACAGGAAATCAAGCAGGAACCCAGGGCAGGAACTCAAGCAGAGATGACTGTTTACTGGTTTGCTCCTCATGGCTGACTCAGCTAGCTTTTTGATGCAATCCAGGACCTACCTGCCCAGAGGTGGTCTCCTATCAATCATTAATCAAGAATACAATGCATGAACTTTCTTATGGGTATTTTCTGATTGAGGCATTTTCTCAACTGAAGCTTCCCCGTCCCACATAACTCCAGCTCCTGTCGAGTTGGCAAAAAAACCTAATAAGCATTCCTACTTGAAGATGGCTTGGTCAATACCCCTTCTGTCTTGTACCTGCAAAGACCCCAGAAATGAAAGGACATGAATGGGGGCATAAAGTTTCAGGATCCCTGATTGCTGAGAAAATTGAATCAGAGAACTGTGACCTAGGGGAAAGGACTAGACTTTTCTAAGCCCAATTCCCTCTGCTGTGATGGGGTCAATACCAGTTGGCTATTAAGCCAGTCAGAGGAGCTGAGAACTTGAGTATAGGGAGTCAGCCTCTGACAATGGAATGATCTCATTTTGTTCTTAGCAAGAGGCTATGACCTGCTTGGTGGTTGCAGTGGCCAGAGCTGGAAGTGGCACCATTGCTGCCTTCCCTGCTTTTCCACCTACATCCTAAGGAGGCACAGTCATCACCCAAGACACCAATAGACACAGATGCTCAGGTAGGACTTCAGTGGGAAATGCTGTGGCATTTGCATATAGTACATATCCTTACATATGTCAAATGACTTCCAGATCCTTTGTTCTACCTAATGCAATGTAAATTCTACAGAAAGAGTTGTTATACATTTCACTTCAGGAATCATAAGAAAAAAACGCTATGTATAATCAGACACAATTTTCTCCTGAATATTTTGATCCACAGGTGGCTGGCTCCACAGATAAGGGATTTCAGACAGGAAGGGACCAGTTAGGGTGCTGAAATTCTCAGTGAGCATATGACTGCTGGCAGCTGTGTCATTGTTACACCACATACATAAAACACACACAGCCCTCAACCCTAACCTCTCTACAGGTGATTTCAGCCAAGGTACTGTCCAGAGACCATTGAGAAGGATTGGCTGCATCCCAGACACTGAGAAGACAGGAAGTTCTGCTCAGAATTACCCAGGCACATGGATCCAGGCTCAACTACTCCAAGATCTCCAGGCATGGAGAGATCTGTAGTAGATTCTAGCGATGCAGCAGCAGCCAGGGAAGCCTCTGGAAGCAAAGGTGAGGACTCAATGATCATTGATTTGTTAGGAAGGGAATCCATATGATCACTGGTGCAACTGCACTGCCTTGCTCAAGGAGACAACGTATACTCCTGGAAAGAACCAGAACATTCCTTTGGCCAATGCAGAGTGGAGGACTGCCAAGGTCACAGGCCCAGAATAACCTTACTTTCCTTTTCTGAAAAGAAAGTTAATTGAGCAAGTGCTCCATGGTGAGTTTCCCACCCTAGGACTTGTAATCACTCTGAAATTTAGGCTAAAGAATTGGAACGCTCAGCACCTGACACCTCACAGATATGGACACATGGCACTTAACAATCAGGTTGCATTCAAAAGCACATGGGAGATATTGTCACTGTGCAAACCTCGTGAGTGTACTTGCCACAAACCTAGATGGCCTAGGCCAGTCACTCTAGATGGGCTCTTGTTACAATGGAGGGACAAGAAGAAGCCAACGTATAGGAGGTTGCCCTGGTGTCACAGTGTATACTCTTTAAAGTTAATTTTGTATAATGAAGAATTCGCTGTGCAATAATGAATACAGGCATATCATGGTAACTTGCATAAACAGTAAGATGGTTGCTTATTATCAAGTATTATCTGCTGTGCATATTCTGGAAACTATATGCTCAGATGACAGGCAGCCCTCTGTAGGTTTATACAGCACAAACACACAGGGATTGTGTTTCTGCAGCATTGTCACAGCCATAAGACATAGGTAGGCCATAGGAACTCTCAGCTGCATAGCCCATGGAGTTGCCGCTGTGTGTGCACTGTGACTCACATCCTTGATGAGAGAACATTAAGTGATGTGTGACTGTATTCTGTACATACAGAGCCTTAGTGTTCTTTCCAAGTACACCATTGGCTCATGTTAGTGACAGTTTGAGAAAGTGAATATTTGGGGTTGGGGGATAAAACCCAGGTTGAGTATATGTTGGAGAAGAAGGTACCAGCTCCAATCTAACATTTCCTTCCCAAGAGGTTCTCTTCTGGGGTAGCTTTAGATCTAAGAGTATAGATCAGGTGAAGAACAGAGGGATGGAACCTCTGTAACATAGTGATGGTGATGGTGGTGATGGTGGTGATGATGGTTATGGTGATGATGGTGATGTTGGTGATGGTGATGATGGTGATGGTGATGATGGTGGTGGTAGTGATGGTGATGGTGATGATGGTGGTGGTAATGATGGTGATGGTAATGGTA
>CAJQZJ010032904.1:4482403-4503996 GCA_907164525.1 Lophiomys imhausi
GATAGTGATGGTGTTGATGGTGATGGTGGTGATGGTGATGGTGGTGAGGTGGTGATGATGGTGATGGTAGTGATAGTGATGGTGATGGTGGTGATGATGGTGATGGTGATGGTGATGATGGTGATGATGATGGTGGTGAAGATGGTGATGATGGTGATGAAAGCAGGACTGGAGTGGGGAGTTTAGAGTAGACTTACCTTGCCCCCTGGAGTCAGGAGAAAGTGAGAAAAGAAAGTTGAAGCACACCAAACTCACAGAGCAGACTCTGTTCTGACTTGCACAGTGCTTTATAAGATATTACTGCATCTCATTAGAGGCTGTAATTAATAACCCTTTTAATAATCAGGGTTTACAGCCCAAATCTTACAAGAAGAGGCACAATTGACCATATTGGTTTTTTTCTTAGATTAAACTTTTTTTTTTTTTTTTTTGTTTTTCGAGACAGGGTTTCTCTGAATATCTCTGGCTGTCCTGGACTCGCTTTGTAGACCAGGCTGGCCTCGAACTCACAAAGATCCGCCTGCCTCTGCCTCCCAAGTGCTGGGATTAAAGGCGTGCGCCACCACCGCCCGGCTAGATTAAACTTTTAATAACTCCAGAAAGATTTTTAGAGAAGTTATTTTATGACTTCTTATGAAATTGGGTAAGTGCAGGCCCAGAACAGTGCATGATTCAAAGAACTTGTACTTCCTACTTACAGCAAATGATGCTGATTGCTGATGGTCCAGTTCCAGAAGAGTCACAGAATTTTATCATTAAAGTAAGTTGACCACATTAAAAAAAACAAAGCAGCAATTTAAAAACATTATAAATAAGCCAAACATCATAAACACAATCACCCCTGCAAGGGGTGTAAGCCTCAACATCCCCGTGGGCCTGTGAAGACAACCTAGCCTGGGTTGATTAATGGACAGAATGACTGCTGTCCCCCTGTCACCTCATAGACTGCTTTACTTCATTGTTCGCAACAGATTCTAGAGATGAGAAATCAGAAGTTCTGAAGCTAAGCAGCATCAACACACTCAGAAAACACAGCCACAGTAATACAGTCCAGATCCATGCAGCCCAAACACGGCCAGGCTGCCTCCTAAAGGACTCTACTTCGTTCCAACCAAGTACTCACTATGCCGGGGCCCGGAGACAAAGGATTTTTCCTAAGGGGCATGCTTCGTTCATAAAATGTTCTTTGTCCTGTCCTGGGAGCAACACACTTGACCTTTTCACGTGGATCTCCTGCCCTTACTTAAACCATCTGTCTTTCCTAAAACTTGCATTCAACCAGCTACCTCTTGCCTGCTTTTAAAATGACCGCCAGAGGGCGGTATTGACCTGCGTTTCTTCTTCCTAAAGCTCAGTAGCCCTCAGCTTGGGGAACACACTCCAGCTAGCCCTCTACCAACCTGCATCCCTGTGTCGAGTCCTCAAATATCTCAAGACATGGCACTTGTGAATGTTGCTGGCGAGGCAGGTAGGAGAACAAGGCGAGAGTTGTCTTTATGGGGATCCATTTACATATTGTAGGCAAGCACTGGGACTTTATCCCATCTTGCAGAAGAGAAAACTATAATGCAATGGCTTTAAACTAATCCCTGATTTCCCATCACAACCCATTTCGACACCAAGAACCTCCTCAAACCCTGGGAAGCTACTTGTGTTTCACATGTAGAAAGGAGGACAAGCCCACGGGGACTCCATCAAAGGCAAATGCAGAGGACAGGTAAGGTTTGAGCCTTCCGCTACTGTAACCACAGGTGGAGAACATCAGCATGTCTCACTACCTGGAGTACCTGCATCCCAAATGAGAACTGGATTTTACTATGTCTGCCTGCGTGCCCCGTGGTCCTGAAGCAACACTGAGAAGTGGTTGGATCTCTCCACTTTACCAGAACCTCAGTTTCTTAGTCGGCAATCTAAGGCATCATAGTCTCTTTGGAGTCCAGGTAACAGGAAAAGGCAAAGTCTAAAGATGAAGCCAGGTCTCATTTCTTCCTGTGTGTGCTGCGTGCGGTGCAATCCACTGTCAGCCCCCAGTGCACCGGCAGCGCAGCCGGGTCAGGTCTCACTGGTTTTCTCTTGTCTTTGCAATTATTCACCTGCCATGTGCCACATTGTCCCCTGCTCTAAGCAAAAGCACTAAACCTTCACTTCAATGTGGTCCAGAGAACTAAATGAGCCACTGTTTGTGACAATCCTTAGTAGTGGGGTCCAGCCTCTTGGTAGGTGAACTGAGAGCAGGCCTCTAAGAGTGTGCGACTGCCTCCCTCTTAAAGTCAAGGCCAGCTGTGACTGCCCCCGGTCAGCTAGGTTGGGCAGATATCTGTGAGTTTGCCCTTTCTGCTGATCGTGAGCCATTCCAGGCTTCTGGACCAGTAAAGACAGCAGTTGAATGCTGAGAACACACCCCAGAAACAGTGACAGACCCTTCCTCTTTCCCACCAGGGGCATTGCCCCCAAATGGCCAAAGCAAATAGAGGAAGACACACCTGGGCCTTCTGCCCAGAGCCACCTGCCTTGCCATCTGGGCATCTACCAGTCTCGCTATCTGCCCTTCTGACAGCTTCCAGCCTCTGACTTTTTATGTGTATCGCATAATGTTCAAACCTGGCATGTCACATGGGACTCAGAACACGTGAGCTTTCTCTCCCATGAAGGGGGTCTCTCCTTACTGCATTAAATTAACCTCTGTCATAGCCTTGTCCTGGGGTGGCTCAGACCTGGCCCTCTGTCTTATTTATCCCTATAATTAACCAGCATGTGTTTCTTCAGATTTGAATTTCACTCTGGGAGTTTTCAAAAGGCCTAAAACAACTTCATCCACAAAGGAGTTGTTTGATTCTCTCCTCAGATATCCTAGGTCTGGCCAGGTAGCTCCTGGTGTCCATCCCCAGTGCCTGAGCCAGGGCTCCTGAAAACCTGAATGGACTTCCCTGATCTATTTACTATATCATATGATATCATATCCTTGCAATACACAGGGATATAATATGATATCGTATCCCTATGATACACAGGGATATGATATCATATCATATCCTTATGATACACAGGAATATGATATCATATCATATCATTACGATACACAGATATGATATGATATCATATCCCTATGATACACAGGGACCAAGGTGCTATGGTTTCCACCATCTGTCCTCAAGGTCTCCTCAGACCAGACAGGTAAGTTCTTGGACATTCGAGGAAGAAGCCAGAGCCATGTGTAATTAAGGAGATTCGGGTGTGCATGCCTCTAAAAATGTCTCCCAGCCAGGAGAACCCTACAGGGAGTCCCATCATCTGCCAGTGGCTATGTGATCTGTGGTACCGAATATGCTACCTTATTCCTTTGTTATAAATCTTGTCCCTCCCCCCCCCCCAGCCTTTGGCTGCCAAAAGCCATCAGTTTGCACACAAGTTTTGAGCTCCAGGAGTGCCCAATTGTGAACATCGTGTCCATCACAACCGTAGCCTAATATCTGTCATTGCCTCTCCGCATGATATGAAATGATTTACTTTACAACCATGTTGGGAGTTAAGTACTAGACTTTCCCCCATTTTCACCTGAGAAAATTGAGGATGAGAAAAGCTAAGTCACGTGTTAAGGACCACCCTGAGGGAAGCTAGGATTGGCAGGTGGGTCCTCCAGAGCTCAGAGCCTGCATTTGCTGTGATGCTAAGTGACGCTAGGATGGTTTCTTTATGGTGTGTGTCTGTGTGTGTGTGCATGCGTGTGTATGTGTGTGTGTGAGGTGCGTGTGCATGTGCATGCGTGTACGTGTGTGTGTGCGTGTGCACGTGCACACGCACACACACACAGGTACCCATAGAGATCTGAAGAGGACAAGGGATTCCCTGGAGCTAGAGTTACAGGTGGTCATGAGTTGCTCGATGTGGGTATTGGGAACTGAACTCAGGTCCTCTGAAGATCAGCCAACACTCTCAAAGCCTGAACCTTGCCTTCAGCCCCCTTCCTTCTGACCTTTAATGTTTCACTCCCAAAGCAAAGCAGTAACAGGATTGCTTTTCTCTAACCACTTAAATTAGAAATTACACAAAACAAGAAAAATCTCCATCCAAAAAATATTAATCTTTATATTTCACTGTCTTATATTTGTGTGTATTGAATACAAGTGTGGCCTTGTCTTTTAAAAAAGTGCCTTGAAGCCCATTTCTCCAAGTTTCATTAAAACACAGCTGTCTTTCCACACCACTAATACTCATTTGTTCTTACAGTATCTAATTTTGATAACTGTACAAGACCACATCATTTGGTGGATGCACTATTTAACTGGCCAAGCCTTCATTGCTGGCCATTTGGGTTAGCAATAGTTTGTTATGGTGACAAGCAAAACCATGGAAGTGATCCAACGCTTCGTCTCTGCTCTGTCTAGGTCTGGGGGATGAGCCCTGAGACTTGGAGTTGGGAGGTTAACTGCACAGCTTTGCATCCCTGGCTCTGGGCTCCGATGGGGCATATTCTTGAAAATTCAGGGCTTCACCCTCAGCTAGCTTGGCTCCTTAGTCAAGACACTAAACAAAAACGTGCTGTCAATTGTTTTAGTTTTCTGAAAAACCATGCCAAGTTTACTTATTTTGAACCCTGGGGAGCTTTTTAGAGGCTGTAGGGAGGTCCTTTCCATGACTGTCCATGATGGGGACAGGTGGCTCCTCGGAATCTAGGGAAATCTCTCCCACACAATTACCTGGACCTCTTTGCCTGGCACCCGAACACTGCAAATGCAGGCGAGTCCCTAGCACTCACGTTTGTCGCATGACCTGGCACAGATGTCCGGGGGAGAGAGAAGAGTGAGGGGAGATCCTAGGCAAGCAACCTCTCTTGGTGGCATCACCTTCTTCAGCCTCAAAGAAACACGGAGTCTGGAGGGTGTGAGAAGAAATGGAGTCTGGAGAAGGAAGTAGAGGCCGGGGAGGGGAGGGGAGGGTATTACAAAGCCAACTTGTATCAACATTCCTCCACCTGCTCCATCAGAGAGAAGAGGTGGTCCAGCTGTTACTATAACCTCATCGGAAGACAGCCTGGAGGGAGACCTCCAGCCACTCCCCCGGGTTCAGACCCTGGTGTGTGTATAAAGCCAGGAGAGGGGGCTGGTACAAGCCACCTTCAAGCTGGATCTGGAAAGGATCCCCTAGAGAAACCTGGTTCTGGGTAAGCAGCAAGGAGCAGCAGCCAGGCGTGGCTGTAAGAACTGTCCCTGCAGCTGAAAGTCAGGAGAAAGGGGTGGGCACCTGAGGGCTCTTGCTTTGCCCCAGCTGCTTTAGTGCCAGGAGTCTCTGCACAACAACTTCCACAGACATTAGATCAACTGAAGATCTGGGGAGACTGCTGTGCCTTGAAGCTAAAAATAAACTTGAATCACGGATGGTTTTTTTCTCATTTCTCCCTAAATTCCAATTCCCATCTTCCCCTTTTGATGTTCTTTTTAAGAGCCCTGCTGCTCATGTTGGTGGGTCTCCAGGCCACGTCTACAGCAGCCTTCGCCCTGCCTGCCTACTGTGTGTGTGTATGTATGTTAGGAACCGGAAGCAGGGGCCACGTGAGTCTTCTCCAGAGGCTAAGCTGCTCTTTGACTCTCCACGGGTTGTGGGGTCTCCTGGCAACTCTAGAAAATGCATCTTCCCTTCCAAAGACCAAAGCAGAAGCTGCTGATAGATGAGGGTCGGTAGAGTGGGGTGGGGTATTCACCAGAGAATGAGGGGCAGGGGTCGAAGGAGAAATGAGGGGTGGAGAGCAAGAAGCAAGAGGCAGTGAGAGTCAGAGAATGAACCAGGGATAGAGAAGGGAAAGAAAGTGTGAGGAACAAAGAGAGAAACACAGAATAAGCTGTGGAGAAGATAGGTAGAAGAGAAGGTAGGAGAGAGAAAGAGAAAGAAACTACAAACAAGAAAGGAGAGGTGGGATGGAGAGAAAGTAGTCAGGGGAATGAATGAAGGGAACCCTTGTCATTTGGGGTACCAGCTGTAATAAGTCTCTTTAAGCATATCATTAGTGGAGACCAAGGCCACAGCCAGTTCGGGAAAAGAGGGAGGCAGGTCCTGGCCCGGGATCTGCTGGCAGGTGGCCACCCCTGGGTGGGGCCACCAAGCCAAGCCCTCGGGGTATAAGTCGCAGGAAGCCAGGGCCTGCTGAACACCTGTCGGGGGCAGCTTCAGAGAGCTCAGGTGCAGCAGGTGGACAGAGCTCCAGCATGAGCTCCTTCGACCTCCCAGCTCCCTCGCCACCTCGATGCAGTCCCCAGTTCCCCAGCGTCGGCCAGGAGCCCCCCGAGATGAATCTTTACTATGAGAACTTCTTCCACCCTCAGGGCATGCCTAGTCCTCAGCGGCCCCCCTCCTTCGAGGGTGGTGGCGACTATGGGACCACCCCCAACCCTTACCTCTGGCTCAATGGGCCAGCCATGACCCCACCACCCTACCTGCCTGGCACTAACGCTAGCCCCTTCCTGCCCCAGGCCTACGGCATGCAGAGGCAGCTACTGCCCAGCGACCTAGGCTGGCTGCCCATCCCCTCCCAGGAAGAGCTCATGAAGCTGGTGCGCCCACCATATTCCTACTCAGCCCTCATTGCCATGGCCATCCACGGTGCGCCTGACCAGCGCCTTACACTGAGCCAGATCTACCAGTATGTGGCTGACAACTTCCCCTTTTACAACAAGAGCAAGGCTGGCTGGCAGAACTCCATCCGCCACAACCTGTCACTCAACGACTGCTTCAAGAAGGTGCCCCGAGATGAGGACGACCCAGGTAAGGCCACAGTGCATAAGGAGTAGGAGACCAACCCTCGGAAGGCTGCAGGTATCTCTGAGGACTCATTTCATTTCTGCTCAGAACCCCATTCTTGGAAGTTCAGACTACAGCTGCTAATCTGTTCACAAAGCTGGGAGCTGCTAGGAGACCAGGCTGAAAGAAACTCTGCAGTAGAGGAGAATGTGGGCCCTGGGAGCAGATTGGGTCTTCCGTGTCTCAGGGAGGTTGTGTTCAGTGTGCCTCAGTTTCCTTATCTGAAAAATAACAGGGAATGTCTATTGTATAGCAAAGTAATTTCTGGAGTCTTTGGTGTGAACAGAAGCACAAAATGCTGCAGTCATAATGACTCACGTGTGCTTCAGTGCCCAGCACATACGAAGTCCTTGGTAGAACTAGACCAAGCCAGGCCCAAGTGTAGTGGAGAAGACCTGGCCTTAGTTGGGTACCATTGATGGCCCCATAGCATGGCTAGGTGTGCCCTCTCCTCCATTCAGAACCTCCCTTAATCCTGGCAGCATCCTGCAGGTTGTCTCTTCATTAACCCATTGCACAGATGAGGAAAATAGCATCCAGGGGTGAAGCTGCTTTCCCAAAGTGTCATAGATTACAGTCGTAGTAATGATGCTCTTAAGCACAATTCTAACGTTGAGACTCAAAAGATCCTTTTAAATGATGAACCATGGACCCTTGCAGAGGGGAATGTAAGATATTCCTGAATCCAGTTTCCAGAATTGAAGTCTAGCTTTGTTCTCATACAGGAAGCCAAGGGGGTCAGAACCCTACCTCTGCCCGCTTTGAGGTCAGCTTTGCTCAGAGCTATTTGTCCCTCGGAAGAGAAACTGCCCCATGCAAAGTCTTCCCCCACTTTCCAGCTGACAGTAGCAGGGAGTTGAGGCTCCCCTTCTGGCGGCACCACAGTTGTATGGCTCTTGAACACACATAGTGTCTGTCCTTTCCCTTAGTGAGCCCGGGGAAACAGGGATATTTCAGACCAGGAAACAGACTTATCCAAAGTCATTAGTCACTGAGGAACAAAACCGGGACTCAAGTCCACATTCAAGACTCAGAATCCAGAACTGTTTCCTGGCTTTTCCTGAGCCTTTTAATAGAAGCCTCAGCCAGTACCCCATCCTGGATTCCTGCACCCCTGCACTCTACCCTTAAAGGGATCAGTCCTGTAAACTCCTTCAGGCCTTATGCTTCATTTCCATGCACCCCCCAGAGCCTCTTGTGTGTGTGGAGGGGGGTACATAGAGAAAGATGGGTGTGCAGGAGTGTGCTTAGGGAGAAGTGGGCATGCAGGAAGGATGCTTAGAGAGAGGTTGGGGGATGGGCAGATGTTTGTGGGATTTCTCCATTTCTGTCCTAGTCTTTGTTCATTTCTTTGCATTGCTACCCTTGGTTTTAGTTTATGGCATTGCAGACAAATAGAATGAATCTTTTGTCCTTTTCTCTGTATTTTTTTATGTTTAGTTATTACTTCAAGTTACATCTCCATCACAGTGCCCCCCTTCCACCCCTCCCGGTCCCACCCATCCCACTCCTCTGGTGTGGAGTGTCCCTACATATTCTTAACTTCTCCCACTTTTGTCTCAGGCAAAGGGAACTACTGGACTCTGGACCCCAACTGTGAGAAGATGTTTGACAATGGAAACTTCCGCAGGAAGAGAAAGAGAAAATCAGATGTGCCCTCCAGCACCAGCTCTTTGGCTTCAGAGAAAACAGAGAATGGTCTCCTGGCAGGCAGCCCCAAGTCCACAGAGCCTCAGGACATCTTAGAAACTGCCTCGCCAGACACCACCACCAGCTCCCCAGAGAAGCGTTCCTCCCCTGCCCCCTCAGGCACCCCATGCCTCAACAACTTTCTCTCCACCATGACAGCCTATGTGAGTGGGACAAGCCCCATGAGCCGCTCAATGGCCACACCAGGACTGAGCCTGGAGCCTACTGACAAGATAGGGCAGAATCCACTGAGTTTCAACTCCTACACCCCTCTTACCAACCTTAGTAGCCATGGGAGTGGGGGTGAATGGGCCAACCCGGTACCCACCAATGCTCTGGGATATGGAGGCTCTGTTCTCAACCAGTTTAGCCCACACTTCTACAATAGCATTAACACTAACAGTGTCCTCTTCCCTAGGGAAGGCACCGAAGTCTAGGGACAGAACAGCTTCTGGCCCATAGAGCTGTCTGAGGGGAAAGCAATGGAGGTCTTTCAGATCAGACCCTTTACTACCCCAAGATCTGAGACATTTGAACTTCCCAGATAGCACAGGAAGCTTGAAAGAAGCTGTGTTCTTTCTAGAACGCCATCCAAGCCTTCTGACTGTCACATCTGAGTCTACAGATTTGAGAACTAGAGTGGGCATACCAGCATCAACTTGTCATTAATGATGTGGCTGTTTGTTGAGCATTTACTATGTGCTGTGTCCTGTCGTGGGTTTTTTCATGATGTGGTTACACTGTGAGCAGTCATCCTTTGAAGTTCACATGAACCTCTCCATTTGACAGTTCATGGAATTAAGGCCTGAGAAGATTGTCAGCTTTTCCAGGTTCATGAAAATGATGGAGAAAGGTCAGAGCAGGGGCTGAGTAACCCTCAAAGACTGGGTCAAATGAGGCAGGGATGGATGGACTGGTTGACAAGGTCGGCATAAGAAGCTGATTATGGCAAATGCATATATCCTCTGTGCCTTCTGGTTACCCATCTGAATTCAGTACCAATTTAGGCATGACTCATCATCCCCTCCTGTCCCTTTTGTTTTTCTTTGCCCCAGCTTGCCTACAGGCTCTCCTTTAGCTACCACTCCAGAGAAGCTAACCGCAGGATGCCTAGCCCAAGTATCCCTGTAGGAGAGTAGTCTAGAAGGTACAATCCAGGGTATCACTTTGCTAGCCTCCCACAGAACTTGAGCAGAGCCAGAGGTCAGTGAGAAGAGTGATGTGCACCCCTGAAGCCCCCACCCCAGTACTTCCCACCCACAAAATCTCATAAACTCCAGCTTCCTGTGTGTATATGTCATGGACCGGTGAACAAGATGTGGTTCAGGCTTCCAAGAGAAACAAGGCCAAATGAGCCGAATAAGCATGTCCCTTTTTATAGCCCTGGAGAGGTGGATATTTGTCTGAGAAAACAATGGTCTTGAGGGGGGTGCCATCTGCCTGCCCTTCGAGGGCAGAGCAACTCTGAGCACAGACAGGGACTGTTCTTTCTTGGTTTTGTGAGCTAGTTAATATGGCTTGTGATGTCTTATCACTGCACACCCTGAGAAGTGTTGTTTGCTTTTCTTATTTCTTTTTAATTAAAAAAAAAAAAGAAAGAAAGCTGTTCAGAAGTGTGTGGCCCTTCCTTGTGAGTTGCCCTATCTCTCTCAGCTGCCTGGTTGAACCCTAAGGCTGAAGGTGCTTGGGACAGGAAGAACAGAAGAATCGATATCAAGGCTCATGCCTACATTATTGTGGAGCTAGACAAAGGGTCCAAGTGTAATGGATGACAAGGCTATAAAATATGGGGTAGGGACATAGACTGAAGGAACCTACACGGAAGGAACCACAGATGGGTACAGCGTATCCCAGCTTCACAACTAGTGTAAACCTCATGATTGTACCATGGACATGCAACTCCCCTGGGAAGGATGCTACTAGTCCGGTTAGACAGATGGGAAAACAGGGTCAGAGTGGTGGGGTGGCATGCCTGAAGCACACATGGACCCTGTGCTCAGGTCTCTCTGACTTGTACACTCGTCATGCTATGGTGTGGCTTCAGCCATGGCCAGTGCCAGGCACAGCAGGTCTGTTTGCACTGGTGACACTTGGGAGCCAGCGGCACTGTGCATGCAGACATGTGTGTGCGTCGAAGCTGGAGGTCTTCTATTTGTGGGTTTCTCTTTTGGTGGAGAAGGGAGAGGGCTCCAGCCAGGGGCAGCTGGGTGATCTCTTTCTCTCTGAAGTGGCAGAAGGGACATGGTGACCCATAATCATTCTATGTTGATAAGCACATCCACCCCAGGTTTCCTGGGTTCCAGGTTCTGTCATTTGGACTTGACCAGCTTCTTGTGTTTTATCTATGAAACCATCTAATGTCTCCATCCCTTGATTTCCATGTCATGGGTGAGAACACCGAGTCCGTGAGAGATTCTGCAGCTGTGTGGGCCACATATCCAGGACTCACATGGCTGCATGAAAGCGTTGATAGAAGTCCCTTTTTACAGCTGTTAACAGAGAGCCCAATACTTGGTGCAAGAAAGTACAGTCACGAAAGCCAGAAATGGCGGAGGGCCCATCCTTCTGCAGTGAGACTCGCAGTGTGGTAATGGTTGAGAAGAGGGCAAGGAGGGGCAGTGTGTCAGACCAGGAAAGTCAGAACAGGCTGCCCCAGCTGCCTGCTGCAGGGAGGATGGGTACTCTACCTCCTGGGCAATTGAATCAGAGGCAGATTTAAAATATAGATCCAGTATTTTTGTCACACCACATGTAACTGCCACCAAATTTGCTCAGATCCTAGAGCACCACCTTGAGACATTGGTTATCTCATTGCCTGGTCTTCATACGCAACTTTTTGTTCAGACAGAGGTATAATGAGTAAAGGGTCTGGGCAAGGACAGGGATGGGAAGGGACCCCAAAAGAGGACCCCAAGGCACCTCAGAAGAGAGCAAGTGATTTAAAACCAAGTCCACAACTCGATTCTCTAGTTTTCTTTGCCTCAGAATTTAATAGGGACAGCAGTGGAGGGGAAGTCTGCGGATTCCTACAATATGGAGACCCTGTCAGTTTTTGCTTGGATCTGTGTAGGGGGAGCTCTGAGTAATAGCTGGGGGTTCCCAGGAAAAGGGGGATGTTGAAAGCACATGTCTGGGTGCAGTGGAAGGAGGGAAGCCAACACGATCTTATTGTTCAGCCTTAGTGGATACTGCAAGCTGGAAAGAAGGGAAATAGTGAGGAGGGAAGAGGGAAGGAAGAACAGAATTGATTGATCAAGCGAGGCTATGAATATACTAACTCATCAGCCCCCTATGTTTTGGCTCTGCCCTGAAAGCATATCCTGCCATCAATAACAATCTAAAAGGAGGACATCCTGAGTATTGGAGGGACCAGGGAGGCTACACAGAGGGGTGAGACACACCCGTGATTTAAATATTCACCCTCACTCAACCTCCCTGAAATTTCTCTATAAACCCTACTTAGAACGTCTTGATTTCCAACATGGAGATTTGGGGAAATAATGCCTCAAAGGAGACTACGAAATATAGATTATATAGCGTGTTATATACATAGATTCTCATCTCACTTATTTTAATGGGTAAAGCTGGCAGGGGGGCAAAAGTCACTAAATGGTACCACAAAATATTAAGTTAACCCAGCCACTTTTTGGTGGGCGGTGAAATACAAAGATTTTTCCCCCCTGAGTCAAAAATCATATCTCTATGCTTACTGATTAGACCTTCAGCCCAGTCCACCATTGCTAGAGACATCCTGCAGTGAAAGGAGCCCCAAGGGACTTGTTGTGTTGATGCATGGCCCAACCTATGCCATAGTTGGCCATCTTCTACACTAGCACCTGACCCAGGCCCATTTCCAGCGATGGGGGAGGAATGGGTTTCCTTATTTCAGACATGGCCTTTGTGCAGACACGTTCATGCTACATTATAATGAAAGGGAATTGATGTGAGGCCAGCGGTTTATATAAGACAGCCCCCACCCCCAAATCTTGGCTGTTGTAAAGTCAAAGCCAAGCAGGTGGGAGTTTGGTGGGAGCTTCAAGCTGGGTGAGGCTGGCACTGGGATCCCTGATAGATGAGATAGATCTGGATGCAAGACTGAATCCTTATGCGCCATGGTGGGGCATAAGGAGAGAAAAACTGGTCAACAGAAGAATCACCAACATGTATGGGAGTCTTAGCTGTACACAAGGCACTGGGAACATGCTGGCATGTGGCTAAGACAGACTGTCACATTATCCCCAAACAGCTGCTGCTGTTATTGTCCCCATTTGGCCATGAAAACACAGTGGCACAATAAGTTTAGAAAATCCATCAGATCCTGACAGCACCCCCTATTCTATTCCAAGTAGAAGATGAGCATCGAAGAATCTCCAGTGGGAGATAGTTGAATTGGTGGTAAGCCTATCTCTTGGCAAGAAAAACCCCTTGCTTCAACTGTAGACAGAATGCTGTCCAAACAGGACAAAACTTGGAAGCAGGTAAGTCGACAGCCTAGCTCTGCCAAGACAGGGTAGGTAAGTCCTTCATAACTCCTGCTCTACAATCAATGTCTGTCAGAGAAACAGGACCAAATGACTGAAGATCGATGCGGTAATATATGGAGAGAAAATGGGAACTGTCCAGACAGCCACTGGTATGTCATTTCTTAGTTTTGGAAGCTGCAGGCCCTGTACTTCCTATATAATCAGATATACTTATCCCTCTCAGGTCTCTGAGGTGGTTGAAAAATAGATAGCTAGAGTCTCATAGTTAAATTTTGAGTTGTTTAGGAATCAAGAGGGTGTTCTGGATCTAAGAAGATATTTTTAAAATTGTGAGGCAAGTTAGTATGAAAGCGGAGTTAGATATAGGACTTTAAACTCATGGAGATAGTTAGATAGTAGAATGTTAAAGTCAGGTGCCAAATACATATGGACTGGACATTGGGAATGTATGCTAAGCCATATAATTCTCATAATTGTGGCCTATTTATTTCTGTTGTTTTGTATTGTATTTATAGTTATAAGAGAAAGAACCATTTGTTGGACTGAAAGGGAGAGCTGTTGGGGGAAAAAGAAATATCTTAAACTAAAAAAAAAAAAAGGGAAGAGGAGGGGGATTGAGGGGGGGAGGAGGGTGGAAGGGTGGAACTGGAGGGGGGAGTAGGGAGGGGATTGTGATTGAGATGTAACTTGAAGAAATAAAAAAGAAATTACTAAAAAAAAAAAGAAAGAAAGAAAATCCATCAGAATCTCAAACAGTGTTCTATACAGTCTAGACCAAGGGCTTGTATGCTGTCTTGGAAATAGGCATTGTGGGACCTGATGATGAACAATCCAGGAGGAAGTTTCTCAACCAAAGGAACATGGCAATGTAGCATCTGGGTCAGGAGGGCCATGTTGACCAGAATATCACTGGAGGTCTGAGCCTTATCCTCATGTGGGGCTTAACTCAGCCTCTTGCCTTACTCTTGCCTCAGGCTTTGTTCCCTGTTTCTTGCTTCTCTTCCTCCCTGGAAGAGGGGACCTCAATGTCACACCTGTCATAAAAGTGATATGAGTGTGTTGAAAATGCTTTCTCTTTCTAGTCCAGGCAGACGCCCCAGCAGAAGTACCAATACGGACCACCACTCCTTGTGAACTGAGTGCTTCCTAGAGACCAGTTAATTAATAACCACAGCCACCACCCAGCCTGGGACCATCAGTATTTTCATTGGGTTCAGAGGTAAACTAGTACTCACAGAAGTGAAGTCAACTTCCCAAGCTCACATAGCTACTGAGCGTAAAAGGTAGACCTCAAAGAGAGGTGAGCCTGGCTCCAACATCTGTGTTCTTCACCTACATATCAGAGAGCACCCTGGGGCTGGGGGTAGTGTCTGGCTCCCCTCCTCCAGACTCTACAGACAGTTTCTTTCCCATGTGCCCTCAACAGAATGTAGAACAATGGCCTAAGAAAGCTGCCATTCCAGCTCAGGCTGGCAGTATCTTACCTCTTCTTGATCAACCCCAACATCCCTGACTCTGCCTTCTCCTTTCCTGTTGCAGAGTGACCTTCTTAAGGGGCCAAGATGTTTGTCCTACATTGACTAATTTTGATGGTCAACTTGGAAAAAGAAGAGCCACTGAGATTAGCAGCATAAACCTCTCCATATGCCTATGAACTAGATCCTGCGGGTTCTGCCTCTTGAATTTGTTGATCCTTTGATGGATTCCTAATCTGATGACATTATTAGGAGATGATAAAGAGTAGGGAGAAGGGGCCTTGGAGTAAGTAGGTGACTAAGGGCATGTCTCTGAGAATGTATCTTTCCCTGGCTCCTTCCTATCTATGCTCTTTCTCTGCCTCCTGCCTGTCATGATGTAAGATGCTCTTTTTGCTGTGTCCCCACCCCAGCCACCATTGACTGACATTTTGATACCAGAGTAAATCCTCCCTCTTTAGGTTGCTTTAGTCAGATATTTCATCATAGCACAGAGCCCTTTTGGATCCACCTCCTTTAGGTCCTTGCTCATCTGCCTGGATGTCAAAGCTCCAGCTCCAGTTCCATCCTTGCTCCAGGATTCAGATGTAACCACATTCAAACCTCTGCCTGTCTTGGAGGATCAATGTAATCAGGTGTCTACTTGAAAAGATGATTTTAAATATTTACCCAAGAATGCAATATTTTAAGTGTAAATCTGAAATTAGATAGTTGGAGAATACATGCCCAGATGTTAACACCAAAATGTAGGTGAGTGGTGATGGAAATGGGGCCTGGAAGAAGCCATCCTTCTTAAAGATCCTAACAAGGCCTCGCAGTGGTGGCACATGCCTTTAATCCCAGCACTTGGGAGAAGAAGGCAGGCCAATCTGTGATGTTTGATCTGCTTCAATAGAACAACTCTCAGGACAGCCAGGGACACACAGAAAAACACTGTCTCTTTAAAAACCAAAAACTTACCTCAAGACCCAGCAATACCACTCCTGGGCATATACCCAAAATATGCTTCACAAAACCAGAAGGACTTTTGCTCAACTATGTTTACAGCAGCTTTATTCATAATAGCCAGAAACTGGAAACATTGTCCCTCAACTGAAGAATGGATACAAAAAATTGTGGTATATTTACACAATGGAATACTACTCAGCTACTAGAAACAAGGACATCATGAAATGTTCAGGCATATGGTTGGAACCAGAAAAGATCATCCTGAGTGAGATAACCCAGAACCAGAAAGACACAGATGTTATTTACTCATTCCTAAATGGATATTAGCCATTACACACAAGATAACCATGCTACAGTCCACAGACTCAAAAAAGCTAAGTATCAAGGAGGGCTTAAGGGATGATGCTTGAATCCCTCTAAGTAGGGGAAATAAAATAGACATCAAAAGTGGATGGAGAGAGGCAACTGGACAGGAACCTAACATAACTGCCATCTGAGAGGCTTTATCCAGCAGATAATAGAAGGATATACAGAAACCCACAGCCAAACATTAGGCAAAAATCAGGGAGTTGGAGGAAGAGTTAGGGGAAGGTTTGAGGAAGCTGGAGGGGCCAAGGACACCACAAGAAGACCCACATAGTCAATTAACTCAGACACAGGGAGTCTCATAGAGACTGAATCACCAACCAAAGACTAGTTTGCATCGACTATTCCAAGCCCACTACACATGAAGCTGATGAGCTGCTTGTTCCCCAAGTGGATCCCCCAACAATTGGAGTGGGGTCTATCTCTGACTTGGGTACTGTTACCTCCCTCTAGATCCCATTTTCCTAGCCTTGTCTTGCCTCACAGTAAGCAAACTATTGAGCGCTGAAATCCCATTTGTGATTGCTATGTATTTATATGTACATTGAACTCAACTGTGTGAGGGAGGGATGTCTCGCTGGCTTTCTGCAGACAAAAAGAAAGACTAATTTCAAACTTCCCACATGCCGTCCCTTAAGACAGATCTGGGAAGACATTCACAGTAGCACATCAAGCATGATCTCTCCTGGGCAGATAGATGGCACCCAGAACACCACTAATAAAAAAAAATGCATTGAAATTATTGAGGGGTGATGAGGTTTGAGAACTTATTATTTTTGTTTGTTGAAATTTATTCTTCTGTTTTTAATTTATTTTTAAAAATAATGGGTATATTTAGCATATAATAACTCCCATAAACTTAGAAACCAGCAGTTGTAACCCAGCTAGAGCTTGCTCCAATTTATTGGCATAAACATGGCTCTGCCCCAAAAATTCCCCCTCATGGAATAAAAACAGAAAAAGAAAAAAAAAATCCCACTGCTGTAGTAAAGCTCCTACTGCTGTCATAGTCCTTGCCAATCTCCCCTTGCTTTTTCCCCAAGTCCCTTTCTTGCTGCCTGGGCCTTCATTTCTCATCTAAGAAGCTACAGTCATGTGTCACACTGATGGATCATGCAAGGACAGCTTGCATATATGACAATGACAGTGCTCCCCTAAGATTCTTTTGTCTGGTGATGGTTTGTGTAAACATTTTCATGATGGGAGCCCATCTGACAATGCACACCTCCTAGTCTATTCACACTGTTAGGTTGTTAGGGTGAACTGAAAGCTGTTTGTATTCTATAGGTAATTACTGGTCCCAAGATCTGGTTGCCACCCAGACAAGGACATTGTCAGGTCTACTTCTCTTTGTTGTGTAAACCTTGCTCTACCTATTTTAAAGTTGATTGGTTGAATAAAATACTGCAGCTTCGATTGGGTAGAAGAGAGGTAGGCTGGTAAAAGGTTGGCAGGCTTGGGGCAGAGAGGAAGACTGGAGAAAAGAGACATGCCATGGCTTAGATGGAAGAACATCATTCCATGTGGCCTGGAACAACACCATGTCATGGAGAATAATAGCCCAGGGGGCGTGTATGTGTATATTGGGGTTTTATTTGGGGAATAGAATTAAAAACTAGTTTAGATAGGCTAAGATTGCACAATCCAGGCTAAGAGTTGTTACAATCCATCAGGTGTCTCTGTGTGACTATTCATAAATGGGTTAAGGGATAACTCTGTCACCCTAATAATCTTATTAATCAATTAAAATTATTAAAGTTTTACTACAGCATTAGGTGACATGTGACAGTATGTGCTCTGAAAATTGATGCCTACAGCACCCATATAGCATTAGCCCCTGACCCACATGTAGCCATTTTCTCTCCATTTGTCTAGTGTTTATAGCCTTTGAATTCTAAGGGCAAGAACCTGATTTTGATGGTTTTCAGGGAAGTCATCACAGTCCCTGGTAGAAGGGAATGCACTTGCTTAATGTTGAATGAATTAAAGACTTTCATACAAATGATTGGATGTAATTTGGGACTAGTTACTAATTCTGTTCATCTCTTTATCTGAAGGAGCAGTTCCTGAGACCCAGTATCCCCAACTCCTCAGCCTTGCAGGCTGCTCCAATACTCCTAATTCTCCAGGAGCCAATGAGGTGACTGGTATCTAGAGTAACTTCCACCAAATTCAACCCCTATCATTCCTTTCTTTTCCCTGCAATTTGTCATATATATTTTGTTTGGAAATAATTGGATTTGCCTGAATTTATATTTCAAGAAAAGAGCTAAATATGACCCTGAACCCAGGTCTTTGTGTGCTTGGGTAACTTTATGTTAAAGTGGGGTAGGTCCAGTTCAACCCCAAAGACAGAAGTTTAACAGTCACCGTTATAACCTGCTAACCCTTAGAAGTGAAGACCACAAAACAAGCTAAGGAATAAGAACATAGGACTGTGATCTGAGTTAGAATCCAAGCCTAACTGGGCCTTGTACATGCTGACAATGTTGGGCCAGTGACCTCACTACTCTGAGCCTCCATGATTATCCACTAAGTGGAGATGAACAAAGGGGACAGTTTCAGCATTTCTAGCATGATCAAGTGACAGAACACACATGAAAAGTCAAGAACTGCCTTTCTAAGGAGAAATTCTCCTAAATGATCAATTTTCTTTTTTTTTTTTTTTTGGTTTTTCGAGACAGGGTTTCTCTGAATATCTCTGGCTGTCCTGGACTCGCTTTGTAGACCAGGCTGGCCTCGAACTCACAAAGATCCGCCTGCCTCTGCCTCCCAAGTGCTGGGATTAAAGGCGTGCGCCACCACCGCCCGGCAAATGATCAATTTTCTACAAATTAAGATTATCATTGCTCCCTTACTTGTTTGATAAAGTTTTTAAAATATATTTTAAGGACTAAGGTGCAATTGCCCAAAACCTAGAAAACATACAAGTTATAGAAAGAATGTGGTCTCTCCTCACTGTTCCACCCTGCAAGCCTTTCCTAACTCAGCCTCTTGGGAAACACAAATCAAAAGGTCCCTCTAGGGTTCCCACCTCCATTCTCATGTGAGCTACATCCTCAGTGGAATTTAAAAATGCCAGAAAAATCCACACCATGTGGCACGCATGAACATATGCAGGCACATACTTACACTCATCCACAGGTGCTGGAAGCCATTGAGTCTAACAAAGAATGAAAGCTTGTGGTTCAGCCTGAGGATCAAGTGCTCTCCTAAGAACCTGGATCTAAGGTCATCACTTTCAAGGCTGAGGAAATTGATCCCCACAATGTAAATAAAACTAAACCAGAATCTTATTGCCTGTTCCTACCTGATGTGCACTTATAGGCACACACATGCTGTTTTCCTATGTGTCTTGTGTCTCCACACTTCCAACATGGACAATACAAAAAGGAGCAGGGGGAAAGAGAAGTGGAAAATGGAGCTGCTGCCAAGTGACTGAGCTGATGTGCAACTGGTCAGCAATTCGGGGGCTGCCTGGTCCTTCAAGCTGGGCCTTGTGTTCTCCTGCTGAATGTGAATCAGTTTCCAAGAACATCAATATCCATGCAAGACTCTGTTTTTCTCATCATGGATCAAGACAGAATCAGAAGCACTGTACATCCTGCAATGTTGCCATGCACCCCCTGTTTGGGGCAAGAAAAAAGGCATACTTCATTCTCTGCAGCAGTTTGAGCCTCAACCTTGTCTTTCACCTCTTCCTTCTCACAGCATCAATCCAAAGATCATCTCCTTCCTTGAACTACCCTCCTGACTTCTGGCACAAGCTCGGGCCCTTTAAATCCTCCAGCATTCTGTCCTGAGATCCCCAAGCTTCCCCATGGTACAATGGTACATGTTGTCCCTCCTTACAAGTGACCAAAGGTTGGAGAACACTGTCCCTCAGTATCACGCATGCATGCACATATTCACCAAATGTCTAGTAATCAGCCATGGCGTGCCCAGCACTGTGCCAGGGCTTAAAAATACGATGGTCAGAAAATTCCAGTCACACCTTGGAAGAACTCAGGCTCTGGTAGAGAAACACAAGATAAATAGCACGTGGTCTGAGCAGGTGTTGTGATGGGCTGGACTGAAAGAGGCAGCCATCGTGGATGAGAGGATCAGGGAAGGTCCCCAGAGTCACTTCAGCCAATATCAAGAGAGTGATTTCCTTGGGATAGGAAAAAGAATGAGGACCATAGACAAAAGTGGACTGCGGGTAAATGCCTGGAGGTGAGAGATACTGGCAAGTGCTCAGAAAGCAGCGGAACGGCAAGCAGAGTGGGACCATGGAGGCCTCAAATGTTGTTAAGAACATACACAACACACACACACACACAAATACACAGACACATACACAAACACACACACACAGAGACACCCACACACACAGACATACATGCACAGACACAGACACACAGGCACATACACACACACTCACACACACACCACATACACACAAATACACAGACACATACACAAACACACACACACAGGCACATACACACAGACACACACACACTCACACTCACACACACACCACACACACAGACACATACACCACACACACACACACACACACACACACACACACACACACACACACACAGGTAGGTATGTATCACAGAGACTTGCAAATGCTGTGCAAGAAGCCATGAATCTCAGCAACACTGGTGACCTGGAGAGCTTCCTGTTGTCAAGCCTCCTGTCTTCTAGTGAGAGCCAAGTGCTTAGCGCCTGCCTTACCCATGCAGAAGCCCCTTCTCTTGCCTGGCATCTGAAGAGGAACTCTCGAAGAACTGGCAAAGTGGACTGCATGCAAATGAGGTGTCTCCCTGTAGCAGTGCGTCTACCTGTGGGGTGGAAGAGAAAACAAAAGCAAAGGGCAATGCACAACACACAACTCAAAACCTCACAACCATATGATTAAGCAGTCTCTGGTAAATCAGCAAGCTTTATTTTTTTAGCTTCTGTGACATTGCCAGCAAAAAATAAGTAAATCTGTTTCACCAAGGAAGATGTTCAAATAGATAATAAGCTTACGAAGAGATGAACAGTCTCACCATTGATTTAAAAATATGCAAGAGAACACACCGATGTAATGTTGTTCCACCTGCATATTAACGAGGCCCAGGGCTGTCAATCCCAGTATGAAATGGACCCCTTCCTCTTTTACTTTTGGGTGAAGAACAAAGTAGAGCAACCGTTCTGTGGAGCAGTTTGATAGAGGACATAAAAGCGTCTGCTTGTATCCCTTTTGATTTGGGATTCTTTTTTGTCTGAGGATTTCTTTTTGAAAGTGATCATGCAAAGACACATGTCCATAACTGTGCCTCACAGAGGTGTTTGGATCACGGTAGAGTTTGTATTAGTGGAATGTTCACGATAGAGAAGCAGATAAATAAACCATGGTCAGCGGCTACGATGGAGGTAAATGAAGCCGTGGTAATGAATAAAAATAAGGTCAGATCTCAGGGGAAAGATGCCAATGATATGTTGGTGAGAGGGGCCACATGTTACTTTCTCCAGTGGCTTTGGAGATAGCACAGGACTGAGTCATATGTCCAGAGTTCAAGATATGAACTCTGTCACTACTGAATGGAGTTCAGGCCCTCACTGGCTGGCTGTGGTTTACTCATGGAAGAGGCAAGGGTGACACAAAGTGAGCCCTGTGTCCATTAGCATTGCCCATCTGTTTTGTACCCATGTTCATATTCTGATGCTTAAAGACCACACTGGGGTGGAGAAGGACTGGAATTCTCTCCTTTGCCCAGAAGACAGACACAGAGGTGAAGATATCAAAAAAACAAACACACACACACACACACACACACACACACACACACACACACACACA
>CAJQZJ010032904.1:4511908-4522314 GCA_907164525.1 Lophiomys imhausi
CTTCTTCTTCTTCTTCTTCTTCTTCTTCTTCTTCTTCTTCTTCTTCTTCTTCTTCTTCTTCTTCTTCTTCTCCCTCTTCTCCTTCTTCTTCTCCTCCTCCTCCTCCTCCTCCTCCTCCTCCTCCTCCTCCTCCTCCGCTCCTGCCCAAGGGCAATGCTTACTTACCTGTATCTGAGCAAAGTCCTCAAGACTCAAAGTGCAGAGGAGACATCCAATGGACCACACTGGGTCCTGTACCCCACTCTGTCTGGGGGTGGAGAGGTGGCTACCTGGTCCTGCCTCCTTTTAAGACTCACAATAGGATTGGGGGTTGGGAGCTAATCTGTGGGGGAGGGGAATGCAAAGGGGAGCAGAGAAAGAATGGAGTTCAAACTCAGATGCTTTTGGGGCCAACTGAGCACACAGCCCTACTGAAGGAAGAAGAAAAAGCAAACAAACAAACAAAAAAACCACAGTCACATTTAGAACCACTCCCGAGACCAATACGCTGTGTATGATTCAGCTGTGAGTCTTCCACTAGTAAAGATATTTAGATTCCATCCTTTTGATGGTGGGCAAACTTAGAAGGACTTAAACGGGAGGGGAGAGGCAAGTGACCAGCACTGCATGGAACAAGGTTTCTATGGCTGCTGTGTAGAAAGCAAGGGGAAGGGGAAGAGGCTGGAGTCCTGTCTCTGAGAGAGCCAGCGTTGCTGTCAGCACAGAGGCCTCAGGACTTGGAAGCAGTCCATGGAACTGAGCTATTCTTACACAGAAAAGGCAGCAGGCTTTGGGGACTGTAGCTGCTGCAGAAGGAGTCAAGAACTCAGCAAATTCAGAACTCAACAGACCAAAGTTGTCCCCACTACCTCCTCCCCATCTCCAGCTTCATTTTCAACTCAGAAAGGGCATTGTAAAGGGCACATTACACAATAAGAGAGGAAGTCCAGAGACAGACAGAGGGACTAATACAGATGACTGTGGCATTGGCAGCCCATGCATTATTATTCTTTAAGGTAACAAGAAAAAAATTATTGATCCTGGATGAAGAACTTGGGTTTGGCTGTGCCCTGGAGGCTGTGGGAGGCGAGTGAGGTGAGTTCCCGGTCCAGAACTCCTCCAGGCAGACAGCGGAGTGGAGTGAGAAAGGGGGAGATGGCTAAGGGCACGCAGGGCAGGAAGAGTAAGAGGGAAGGAGGTGGCTGCTGCAAAGGCTTCAGGAGATTTTTTTTTTTTGTCTCAGTCTGGGGATGTTTCTCCCCTCCTATTCTGCTTGGACATGCTACCCCTGATGGTGTCGTTCACTGCCAGCTGGCCCAGTGAGTGGGCCTGGAGTTACGTAAAGACACCTGAGCCCATTTTCACAGTTGAGGAAATGAACATTGAAATGGGGAAAGTGAAGACCCAGCCAGGACATGTGAAGCTCAGCTCAGGTTAGACTCCGGAGTTCAGATCCTAGTCCAAGGTTCCCAACCAATCCTAATCCCCAAAGGTGAGGGAGGTATATGCCAACTAGTACTTCATATTGACTTGGCCACCAGTATGACGCTTAAAAATATTTGAATAAAGGAATTAATTCTCCTTTGGCTTGGGAGCCGTTGATCCATCGAGCAACTGGGATTAATTCAAATTCTCCTACGGGAAGTCAGAGTAGAAGACAAGAAAGTGCTGGAGAAGCAAGAAGGCTTCCCACGCAGTGTGAGTGAGAAAAACTGGAGGATCCAGTAATGGAGAAGGGAGCTGAAGTTAGCCCAGAGCAAGGCATGGATGCTGAGAGGTCTTTAGTCAATTTTTCATGGCCTCCCAAAGTCAAGGAGAGCTCTGGAACCAAAATTGTGACTGTGGTCTATAAATGATTTCTGGCTTCTCTAGGGGCATAGAATGGTCCAAAGAGGGAATTTTCTGGCTGAGCTCAGTGGTCTAGGTTAAAGGTCAGCAAAGATTTTCTACAAAAACTCGCATAGAGTTTGTGAACCAAAAAACAAAAACCAGGATATGATGAAGATAAAAGGCAGGAAAAACATGTCCAAAAAATGTATGGATAAGAATGAAAATGTTATACTAATTACCAAGTCCAGTTTTTTGAAAGAATGAGAGGATGGTATCAGTTTAGGAAACAATATTTCACCTAGTTGGGTTTCAAAGTTAGAGTCCCTCACTGGAATTCAACCAGAAATGTCCCTCCGTCAAGGCAGATCTAAGATGGAGTTATAGCATGTTTAAAAATGTCTCTGCGTGCGGATGGATGAGGCAGGTGACACCTCTGTGGCTTTGAGTGTGACACACTGCAGAGCTGCTCAGGCCAGCTGGTGCTGCAATAAAGCAGTCAGCCAGGGTGTAAATGAGCCAATGTGTCCTGTTCCAAGAAAGCCTTATGGACACTGGGTTTGACCTTCATGTGATCCTTACACATCATAGAGGGTCTTTTGATCTTTTTCCTTTCAGTCGTTTAAAAAAAATGTAACATCCATTCTTAGCAAATGGCAGGCCAGATTTGACTGATGGGCTGTAGTGGAACAGGAGAGCAAAGTTGTCTGTCACTAGGGCTGTCAAAGGATGTTTTTGGTAGTGCATGGCTATCTGTAATGTCTAACCAAGGAGGCAGGCCAAAGAATTCATAGACAATGAGACAACAAGAGTTGCTTGTTTTCCCTGGGAAAAGATTCCAGCCTTAGTTCTGGAGTGAAGGTACTTCAGGCAGCTCCTGACCCCTAGGTTTGGCGGGACCCGTCTGTCATTGCTCTTGGCTCAAGATTTTTCATTCTGGAAGCTCCATCATAGATCCCATTTATGTCTGAGTGAGTGGCCCATCTGCGTTACAAACCCATGGCTTCCAAAGGGCAGAACAGAGAAAGGGCACCCTCCCAGGTGGCCTAGGCAGAGGAGGTGGGGAGGAGTGTGCTGACAGCAGTGCTTGGTGTAGCAGAGGTGGAGTGTGCCCCTTGTTTATCAGTAAACTAATGGCCCCATCTCAGCAGGAGACAAGGTAGTGGGGCAAGACAGGGCTGGAGTACACTCAGGCTGGCCAGACAGCCCAAGGCTTAACCCCTTCTAAAGCTGCAGCAGGGAGCACTCAGGCACTCTCCCACCGCAGGGCCCAATCTGAGCAAGCTCCTGTGTTCAGCTGATTGTGTAACAGAAGAGGGAGGGCGTTACTCCAAACCAGACCACTCAGCTACTCTTGGGCCAGCTGCGCAAAGATGGCTTTTGTACTTTTAATAGCTCTGAAACAGCCGAGACAAGCAGAGCCGTTCAGCCTCCCACCCCCAGCCAATACCACTGAGCACACGCCATAGTGGGCACTGTTAGGGACAGAGGATTGAACACGGGCGGTGGCAGCTGCCTCTGTTCGAGCTGAAAGGACTCTTTCTCATCCCTGGCCCGACTCCAGGCCAAGGATGAGAGCAGATTATTGCCTCGTTCTTTTGAAAGAAAGCTGACATAAGAGGCAGAGGGTCACACCGGAAATGAGGGCAGGGGGTGAACAATCGGGCCAGTCTCTTTCACCTTACTATAAAGCTGTGTGTGGAAAACTATTAATTATTTGTTTATTTTTCATTTGGTCTTTTTCCGATCCACTGATATTTCTCCTGTGCAGTGGGATGTAAAGACAGAGGGGTGAGTTCTGTGGTCCAAGGCATTCACTGGGTTCCAGCTTTCCAAACCCATGAAGCAGAGGGGATGGAGGCTAAGATGGCTAAGAGTTTGCTTTCTTGTGTCACTTTCGGCAAGACACTGTTCTTTCAAGACACTAGTCATTTTGCCTCCCTGGTTAAGTAGGCATAAGTGGCAGCCCCCACTGAAGAGACGGCTGTCTCAATTACTGAATGATGAGACATAGAAGACGCCTAGCACAGAGCCTGGCATAAAGGCAATGCTCAATAAATGGTGGATTCCAAAGGTCCAACTAAAATAAGCCAGGAGGCAAAGGAATTGGAGCTGGGATTGAATGTGCAACTGATTGTTGCTTGTTTGTCTCAGTGTTTTGGGCAAGGATTAAATGCATGCATGGAGAATGCTTATGCCTATGACTTAGCTTGAATTGTAAGAAAGAAAGAAAAGAAGGAAGGAAGGAAGGAAGAAAGGAAGGAAGAAAGGAAAAAGAAAAGGATGTGTTGTTATTCTCTTCCCATTTTCCAGACACAGAAACTGAGGATCAGAAGAAGTTCCCTGTGATTATAGGACACAATCACAGGGTGGTTCAGATTGCTTGTCCTCACTCTGGGCACCCTCCTTAGAGAGAAAGCTATTGGCTATTACTTCGCTCTAGGGAGGGTGGGAAACCAAGGCTTTGCAGGTGACATATAGAACTCATGGATGGGGAAGTTTTGGTGGGAAGAATGTGAAACTTTGCAACAGATGCCTCCAGCAAAAGCAATGCCCCTGACAGGTCCACTTGTGGGTCAACAGCTTTCTGGACAGCTCACTGTGGTTCTACCTAGAGGTGGCAGGAGAGACGGGGAAATAACCAGCTTCTACCCCGTGTAACAGGACAGTTTCATTCAGACAATGATGACAATACAGCTTAGTGACCATTGTGCCCCACAACCCCATTCTGCACTCCTCAGACAAAGGAGCTAAGTCAGATGGACTCGTGTGTAAGCCTTATGATACTGAATCACTGCAACAGGATTGCCTGAGATCTGCTAAGCAGAGAGAGCCTTCAGCTGGAAGACCTGGCTTAGAACATCCAGGCCAGTCTGTCAGTCAGTCAGTGATCAGTACCATGATGCTCCTGCCTATAGGGCCCTACAAAGACCACCATATTCTCTTCCTAAGTCCCCTTAACAGCCCATCACAACCTGGGTATCTCAGAACTTGAAAGACTTCTTCTTGCCTTTACCCAGTAGCCACAATGTTCCTTGGCTTGTGGCTGTACAACTTCTGTCCCGGCCTCACTTTCACCCCAGCTTCCAATGAGGGCATCTGTCATTGCTCTAGGCCTGCTAGGGAATCCTTAATTTCTATGTAAGCTCATAACGTGCAGGCTCCAAGAATGAAGTGATAGAAAAACATCTGTAGGATGTCATTCAACTCCCCAAAGACACAGAAACTTTCTCCACAGCAAGTAACCCGCTTGTATTAACTGACCCAAAGAGGTGTTAGCCCATGAATTAAAAGCCTTTTCTAATCTCTCATCTAGATCAAACCCCGTGATCCAGCTCACTGTGCATAGAGGTGATGGGTGACAATTTGGAGAGATTAAATCTCAGAAAAGTGTTCTGCATAGTCAGTGTCTGTTGCGTGATGGGCATTCCGTTAACATTCACAGGCTCAGCGAGGCACTTGAGTTACTTGATCATAATCCCTGCCCTAAAGAGGAGGAAACAGTGCAGATGACATTGGCTTAAATGTAACCTCAGAAGATCCTAAAGGGAGTCAGCCCAATGGAACAGGGCTTTGCAGAAGGATTCAGTCCTTAGAACCCCATGCTCTCCATCTGCCTTCCCTAATCTTTTCATTCCTCCACTGGATCACTTCTGTGCCAGGAAATGAAGGAATAAAATGTTTCCCCAGTGAGGCTTCTCCAGACACAGTTTACCTAGAGGTAGAGGATTGGATAGGCGTCCGGCCAAACTGAAGATTCAGCTATGGAGGCAAGGGGAGGGTGCTAGCTAAGGGTACCAGGTGCTTCTTGGCAAGGGAGGTCAGGAAAGTCATTTTGAGGAAGCTGCAAGATGGTAGGGTTCAGCTAGTGATGAGCTAGAAGAAAGCAAACTGGGGATTCAATTGGGTGCAGGCTGAGTCTGAGAACTCATCTCTCCCCTCTGGAGGCCAGCCCTGATCCAAGGGCTCAGTATATAGGTGTTTCCTTGTGCTTAACTGAAATGTGTTTATCCACCTCCATTCTACAGATGGGACTAGCAAGGCAGAGCCTTAGCTTGCCTGGGTGTTGTTTCTATGAACAGAGAGAGCCTGGCATCCTCTAGCTAACTGGAGCTGTCCTCCCTCATTCCATGGCCCAGGCCCCTCTCCACTTGGCACAGGATTCCTGATGGAGCTAGGGGCCAAGCCAGGATGAGGGGAAGGGCAGGCAAAGGGAAGGGAGGCCTGCACAAAGTGAGTAGTTCTTCATGACAAGAACCAGATGAACAGCTGGCCTGGATGCTGAAAAGTCACGGAAAAAAATACCCTGTTCCCAACAGGAGTGCCAAAGAATTGTTCTATTGAGACATCTCCCGGGGCCACCCATTGGCCTCCAGGGTTGTCCTGGCAGTGCCAGGGGAATTTTTCCCATGCCATTTCTCACTGCCAGCTCAGTTTGCACCCTGCTCCTCTCTGAGAAGTCCTGGATGGTGACTACTTAACATTCAGACCCAGCTCAGCTGCCTCTTCTGGCAGAAGAGAGGACACCCCCCCCCCCAGTTTATTTAGGATAAGGATGTCAGTTCTGCTCCTTTTAAACCCTGCCTCCTTCCCTCACTGCCCATGAAATGCACTGCTTTGTCATTGTTACTTAGTGAACTCATCAGGAATAAAAACAAAAAACCTGTGCCTGGCCTTTGCTATGTGAGTCTAGCACCTGACCCTGCCACATGTAGGACCTGTGACATTTAATGAGCAGGTAACAGGAAAATGAACGAACCAGATGACACTTTGAGCACCAATATCAGAATTATGATTCATCCCCACACCTGCTTTATACCACACCATTTAGCCTGTCAACATCTCTGTCCTTCAAGGATATGTGGCTGCCAGTTTCCAGGGGACTCAGAGTGGGACAGGAAGGAGGAGATGACAAGACACAGGGACGAGTTCCAGATGGAAAGTTGTCCTTTCATGGTTGTCCATCACCTACTATACATCAGGTACTGTGTGAATGCACTGGGCTCTAGGAGAGGATATGGCTTCTGACTTTGATGATTATACAGTTCAGACAGAATAGAGAGGATGTGTTCATGAGGCCTGACCAGGGCACACAGAGCCAGGAGGAGACAAGCCCAAACAGAGGTTGGCTTTGGGCAGAAACCATTGCACAGTTCTGGGTATGATTACCTCTATAACCCCTAGAGGCCTCTGGATGCAAATCACAGCATATAGTCCTGGGTGTTTCATCTCCCAAAAGGACCACACCAAAGTCTGTCTGAGTGGCCACCCTTCTGACCTTGTGCAGAACCATGTGAAACAATTCTTTCAACTGGGCCTCATGTGGGCTGGGTAGATGAAGCTGGCTCAGCCAGTCAAGTGCTCATCTTGCAGGCACAAGGACCTGAGTTTGATCCCTGAAACCCATGTAAAAATCACCTGATGTGATTGTGTGCGTTTGTAATCCCAGTACTGGGAAGGTGGCTACAGGCAGACTGCTGAGGCGTGATGGTCAGCCAGCGACCTTGTGCTGGCTAGTGTTATATCAACTTGAGACAAGCTAGAGTCATGTGAGAGGAGGAAACTTCAATTGAGAAAACACCTCCATAAGATTGGACTGTAGGCAGACCTATAGGGCATTTTTTAAACTAGTGATTGAACGGGGGAACAACCAGCCCATTGTGGGTGGGGCCATTCCTGGGCAGGTGGTCTTGGGTTCTATAGGAAAGCAGGCTGAGCAAGTCATGAAGAGCAAGCCAGTAAGTGGGCACCCCTCCATGGCCTCTACATCAGTTCCTGCCTGCAGGTTCTTGCTTGGTTTGAGTTCCTACCTTGGACTTAATGGACTGTGATAATAACCCTTTCCTCCCCAAGTTGCTCATGGTCATTGTGTTTCATCACAGCAATAGCGACTCTGACCATAACAGACCCTGTCTAATAAAAAAACCTGAGGTTGTCCTTACACAAGCACACATGTGTACCCAAACATATGCATGCACCCTCACACACACAGTTATGTACACACATGTACTAGTGATTGATGAGGAAGGAACCAGCCCATTGTGGGTGATTATGCACATGCACACACATACCCAAATACACACATGTACCTCACATAAACAACTATGCACACATACATGAATACACATATGCACATATACATATTAGGTCTCTTGTACCTCCTTTCTTCCCTCTTTCCCTCCATCCTTTCCTTCTCTCTTCCCCTGCCCTCCCCTTCTCCTTCTTACCTTCTGGTTCTCCCCTCTCTCCTAATCTTGTCTCTCTGGTTCTAACTCCCTGGAGAATCCTGAATGAAAGTTTATCTTTGCATTTCCCTCAGAGAATTTTCAAAAGCAATAGTTGGATTTGTTTCACTTTGGCTTAAATGACCCATGCACCCAATATGAAAATCCATACCTAACAAGGATAGAGAACTCATTGAAGTTTCAGCCTTAAGTCCCCCATATCCCTGGCACTTCCTTTCCCCACCCTTCTGGTACCTCTTCTTCCATGAGACCGAGCCATCGGGAGACAGATGAGAATAAGGGCCCACAAGGGACTCATAGTGGACTTCTCTTTTCATACCCCTGTAGTCTTTCTCCCCATACCCAGAGGACTTTCTAATCCTTCCTAGGACTGGATCTTGTCCTCTAGATTTAGTGTGTGATCTGAATTTGGTGCATAGGCCCAGATTTCAAAGGGAGGGTAGAAGGAGCCTTGTTTTGGCCAATCCAGCTCTAGGAAGAGCTAGTGCCAGGCTTGGCAGATTTCCTTGGCTAGGCCTTCTTGGATCCTCCTGGTATAAGGCCCCCGAGCAATTACTGTGGTTCCTTCTAGGTGTTCCAGCCAACCCAGAATCCCAGCTATAACCCCTGTACCAACAGCACCCACTGGCAGTAATTGTAGAGGGGGAAATCAGTCTAATGATGCTACTCCACGGCCATGGGTCCACAGGCCCCTAGGGATAACTGCTGGAGTTTCTCATAACTCTGCACGGGCAGAAGATGCAGGCCAGCATCCTACCAAACATGCAGTTGGCTAAAAAGTCCCTGCTACAAGGCAGGGTTGCAAGAAAAGACTCTCTTTGGGTTCCTACAGCCAAGAAAATGCTGCACTCAGTGGCATTCATTCACAGAATTGCTGGCGTGCCAAGCGGTGGCTAGGGGCCCGGGCTTGGAAGAAACTGGCTCTGAGTGTAAACTGCATATACGTTTGCACTTCTGTGGGTCTCTGAGGCAGGGATGATAGAAATGGCCAGAGCCGATTCCCTGTGAGCCTCCTCAGCTGTCGTTGGGAACCAGGTGCTTCTATATATGTCACCTAACATTAAGTCAGCACAGGGCAGGTTCTCTGTCACCTGAGAGGATATGAGTCAGTAAATCCCCTGCTTATTAATGAATATATTCAAAGGCAAGCATGAGGTCCCAAGAATATTAGTATCTCTGTAGAGTTATTGAATGTGTACCATACCCAGGAAAGAACTGGCACGTCACAGAATCTCAGCTAACTCTTCTAACAAAATGATGGCTACATTTTACATATCAACAAAACAGAGAGATAAGAGTGGAAGTGATTTTTCTCTGTGGTAGCAGTGGCTGCTAGCTCTTTCTGAATACGTAATCTTTCTAGTTACTGAGGTCTAGACTTCCTGGTTTTTATCTGGACTGAGGATGGAAAGGCAGAATAGTGACCTTCCTTAAGGTTCCTTTACATCCAAATAGGCCAGATGAGGAAGGCCAACCAATGGGCTCTGGGTGGAGGTATACTGTTTAAATTCTTTGCTCTTAACACTCATATGACTATTGAACTGAGGGGGGCTGATATGTAGGGACAACCCACTCTGGAGGAGTAGGATAGGTGAGGGGGGGGAGAGGGGGGACGGTAGGGCCGGGAGGGGTGGAGAGAGGGGACTGTGATGGAGATGTAACTTGAAGTAATAAATAAACAATTAAAAAATATTCTTTCCTTGGAGGATATTTAAGCAATGTCTGCCCTCTCTCCTTAAGGTCCTAACAACAAACCAAGATTTAGTTCTACCAGAATTTACTCCGGGGAACCAATGAGTTTATCAGGCTTACAAAGCAATGAGTGAGGGTTTAGGGGCAGAAGCTTGGGTGGCCTTAAAGCAGACACACTGGAAGGCCTGCACCCCAAATGGAATTTTATTTCCCTGTGGCTGTGCCAATGTAGCCTCCTCCTCTCTTGCCTCTATACTCTTGCCCCCTCCTCCCCGCTGGCCACATGAAATTGGAGTAGAATTGCATACGGCTGGGTTGGGTAAAGGAGCAGCTGGATATTCAAGTGAGGGTCTATGATCATCTATGAGAGGACTCAGTCAACAAAGCCAGCTGAAATGATCTTTTGCAAGTGGACACAAGTGAACTCATAAAGATGCTCACAGTTTGGTTCGGGAGATAGTCTGTACCATGAGGTACTATATACAGTTTAGCCAGTCGGTGGTGGCGCATGCCTTGTAGTCCCCGAACTTGGGGGCAGAGGCAGGCAGATCTCCAAGTTCAAGGCCAGCCTGGTCTACAGAGCAAGTTCCAGGACAGCCAGAGCTACACAGGGAAACTCTCTCTCTCTCTCTCTCTCTCTCTCTCTCTCTCTCTCTCTCTCTC
>CAJQZJ010032904.1:4522324-4550675 GCA_907164525.1 Lophiomys imhausi
CTCTCTCTCTCTCTCTCTCTCTCTCTCTCTCTCTCTCTCTCTCTCTCTCTCTCACACACACACACACACACACACACAAATCAAGGGGCAGGTATGGTCTTTCTCTTTCCTTCTTGTTTTTCTCTATTGACTAGAACATAAGTCTCACTGCTGGAGCCTCAGCAACTCTCTTGGTCTATGAGATGAACTTTGTATGTGTTCCTGCCACTGTATAGGGGGATCTGGATCTCTAGAGTCAAGGACTGCCATATTTGTCTCGGTTCACTCACGTTCAGACTTTTATGTTTGTCTTATTGAACTGCTGTTATTTCGTGTGTCCATTTATTTAATCGCACTTGATATTTCAAGATCATGAGGCAAACAAAGGGCAATATAATGATGTGGTCCCAACCCTGGCACCCATTCTGGACCATTCTACGCTTCCCTAAGGGACCTACACACACATGGCTGAAGCCTCGGGATTGGAGGCCAGATCATTATTGACACTTACCCCATGGCTTGCTCCCAGAAAGATATGTGGCTCCCCCTTACAGGGTCTCTGGCAGCAGAATCCTAGCACACAGTCTCCCCTCAGGCCAGGGACTCTGCAGAGTTCCAGGCTGTACAGGGATGCCGATCAGCCGCTTTGTCCTAAGAAAAGTTGTGTAGAGGGCACAATTCTGATAGACATTTCATCAATGTCAGATGTCTTGGTATGCAGATTTGGCACTCTCTAGATCAATGGTTCTCAACCTTCCTAGTGCTTTGACCCTTTATTTAGTTAGTTCCTTATGTGGTGGTACCCCAATCATAAAATTATTTTTGTTGCTACTTAATAACTGTAATTATGCTACTGTTATGAATCATACTGTAAATATTTGATATCCAGGCTGTGTGATATGCAACCCCTGTGAAAGGGTCATTCAGCCCCCCTCAGAGAGGTCACAGGCTGAGATCTGCTGCTCTAGATTATCCCACTCTTGTTATATCACTTCAAATTCAATGACCCACTCCATGGATTGAGCAACCCTCCCCAAGGTGAAAATTCAGTGGATGTTCTTTGTGGTAGGCCTGCCAAGAGAGCAGGGGATATTAGTAGGGTCTCCTCTTCAATGCGTCCCATCAGTGTATGCTGAACTGGGCCAGCAGTACACACTCTTATTGGATTAACCTACAGATAGCTACCAGTTTGGGGAAAACAGCAGCTCACAGTCCCAGCCCCAAGATAAAGAGGGAAATGTCCTACATCTGTCTCTACAGACGTGATGCTTTGCCAGTCTGTACATTCTGCTCTGCAGCAGTAGGAGGGTGAAGACAGGATGGCGAAGTCTAGTGTGGCTGCCTAGCATCCTTTTCTTGTAAAAGAGCTCACAGCAGGAAGTGTGTGTTTGCTTGCTGAGTCTTCTCCTCAGGCTAGGGAGCTAAGAACTATTGTCCCAGCTTAGGGAACAGAGAAGTTGTATTTCAGAAAACTTAACTACTAGGCCCAAGATCTGGTAAACAAATTTTACCAAACTTAACTACCAGAGTAAACAAATCCAGGATTCGAGTAGAGCTAGACTTATGCCGGTGACCATTAAGTGTTTGGTTACACAAGTGGGGTGAGTGTGGTGGCATCTGGGATATTGACAGTCCTCATGGGGAAGGAGCTGCACCCAGAGGTAGTGGGGGAGGTGAGAGGTGTGTGTAAGAGGGGAATCCATTCACTCAATCTGTTATTCCTCAACACATATAAAAATAAAACACACCACCATTCCTTGAACAGGGTAGCTGAGATAGTTCTGTGAGTCAACACAGCACTGGGATGCTCACAGGGTTTGTGTTAGCTTTTTTCTTTTCTTCTCTTCTTTTCTCTTCTCTTCTCTTCTCTTCTCTTCTCTTCTCTTCCCTTCCCTTCCCTTCCCTTCCCTTCCCTTTTCTTTTTTTCTCTTGTTTTGCTTTGTTTTCTGAGGCAGGTTTTCTCTGTGTAGTTCTGGCTGTCCTAGAATTCATTTTGTAGATCAGGCTGGCCTCTAACTCATGTTGATCCACCTCTCATGTTGTCTCTGCCTCCCCTGTGCTAGGATTATAGAAAGGCATGTGTCACCTAGGCATGTGCCTAGCCAGTTATTTACTTTTCTTATTGCTCTGACCAAATTCTTACAGAACGTAACTCTGTGGAAGAAGGACTCCTTGTGGGTTATCATTTGAGGCATATAGTCCATTATGATAGGGAAGACACAGCAGTAGGAATATGAGGTGGGTGCTCGCATTGCATCCAATCAGGAAACCCAGAATGGACAGGAAGTAGGAGGGGCTTGGCTGTAAAGTCTTAAAGCTCACTCCCCAGTGACTCCCTTCCTCCAGACAAGTTCTACCTCCTCATGTTTTCAAATCTTCCAAACCAGTGTCTCCAGCTAGAGTCCAAGTGTTCTAACACAGGAGTCTCTGAGGGACACTCACATTTAAAACACAAGGACCCATCCATTGAAGATTTTAAGAATCCCTCTGGGGATGGACTATACACAATGGCCACCATGGCTCTAATTCTCTTGCCTGGTGAAGTGAGGATTTTTCCAAGACTTGCTTTTAAAAGACAACATCCAAACTCTCTAAAGTTCCATCAAAAAATGTATTCCTGAGCACCTTCCCCGCTTCATTGCTCACCTACCCTCAGATGCCCAGACACCTTTCTCCATAGTCTTCAGCCAGAGCTCAAGGGCTGCACGTTTCCTACCATCGTGTCCTTAAGCACACACATAATCTGTGCAGAATGCTCTTTCTGTGTTTAGCCTGCCTAACAGTGGGAAACTGTCATCTCATAAGGTCCATGTGATCTCACCTACAGCCCCAGCATCCCTAGGATACACATCCACACAGAGAGGCAAGCCCAAATCACTTACCATGTTCCATTGGCAGGCCCGTGCCATCTGTCCCCACTACTAACATCTCTCCTGTTGTGTCAGCTTTTACAAATGACAACTCTTGGCCATCTAAGGGATTTCATGTTGTCTGTTCACCTTGAATGAATTCGTTAACTTAAGGATAACAAATGTCCATTTTTCAGCTTTCAAGCTACTTGTATAATACTCTTCCCGACTCCCAAACAAAATGGTGCAAAGACTTCCCACTTTTCATGATCTTTCCCTGCTTGAATTAATATTGATACAATTGTAGGTATCTTGTAGGTGCTTTTATTTTCTGCCTGCTTGTACTTTTTGCCCCACTGAAAAGAAAAACTGGCCAATGAAGGTCACTGCCTTGGAGAAATAGTGCTTGATATATAAATGTGCACCAAAGATGGTGATAATTCAGTGTAGACACATGAAGGAGCTCATTATATATGCATCTTGCTGGATGAATATTATACAGTACTAAAAGGTAAATACAAAAATGCAGTGAGTACTTCAAAGAACAGATATGCTTTGAAACGACTATGAGCCTTCTTCCCCATACTTGGATTACTAGTATTTAACACAGAACCTAGCCCAGTATTTCTTTCATTCTGAAATGCTCGTATTCCCATGATGTAAACTACTGAATCCAGGGCCCTTTATACAAACATGCTTCCCTTCATGTTGCCTCTCTGAAAAAGTCACCAATAAGCCAAAAGTGAAAATTAATAGAGTGATATTAAAATAGATATCATAGTGTTGAACATGGAAACACAGTTTCTAGACTTTACTAATGCTGAACTGACTTGACTTGAAATGCAATGGACTAAACTCTTAAGGATGCTGGAAAAGGAGCTCTAAGGGGCACTCACCCCAGCACCATCATTTTTATATTGGAGTAGGTCTTCAAAAGGGCTGTGAGTGGTAGACCAGCGAAGGCCTTATAACTGGATCTTGGCTCTACTTTTTTACTTTTTGACAGTTTGGTGACCTTGAGCTTAGTAGCTAGTCTGTCTGAACCTTAGTTTCCTCATGAAAGAAAGAACATAATCTCCACATCCCCACAGACCTTAAATGAGATAATGCCTGGGAAGCCATAGCCAGGTGCTGGGCATGCAATCAGCCCTTCAGAAAAAGTGGCCATTATTAGTCATGTTTCCCTCTGGTCCTTCCTTGCCCCAGAGTCCTTGGTGCTCACAATCAGCCTACTGTGAGTGCCACATAAAGGGATGTGTGTATGAGAAGGGACCAGGGCACAGGGAAGGAGGAGGAGGGATCTACCCCTGGGGCCCTACAACTGCAATCCTCTTCCTTTCCAAAGGAGTCAAGCTGTTTTCTCTCCCCACCCAGCCCCCTGCGCCACAGGGCTCCTGGGAACAAAAGGGCATAGTCAGCAAGCATTTAAAGTTCTTGTTGAGACCTTTTGTTCCTTCAAGGTTCCTGGACTTAAGAAGCCCAGAGAAAATCTCAGCCTCTGGCCTGGAATCTGCCTACCAAACAGTCTGCCCAGAGCGGGGCTCCTGGTACCCAGATGAGCATCCTGCCCCATCTGAAACCAGGTACCAGCTCATGCTGCAAGTTTTACCTCTACCTCTTGGCCCAGAGTGGAGTTGTGTTTTCTTTTACTTAATGGGTAAGCCCTATGAATCTCAGACAGGTTTGGTGACTTGCCCCCCAGGTTACATGGGGGCTCCTCTCTTCCAAAAGCCTTAAGTGACTCCCTCACCTTGCATCTCTTCAGACATGAGAATGCTGTGAGCTGGGCATATATCTCCAGCTCATAGATGAAGAACCTGGAGAGCACATAGCATCAGACAGCAGAGACACATTTGGTCCCTCAGAATCTGAGCCTAGGCCCTAAACCATCTGGCTACATTGATTCCTGGAGAGACATTACTAACTGATATTCTGAATGCCAGGCAAGCTCTTTTGAATTGAGCAAAAGAATTAAAGCTGGGCATCATGCCACAGCCCTGTAATCAAGTGTTGCTTGAGAAACACACACAGGACCACAGTTCAAGGTTGACCTGTGCTACATAGTGAAACACTGCACCCCCCGCCCCCCCCCAAAACAAAACAAAACAAAACAAAAACCACCTCTGCTTGCTGGCCAGTTAAGACACTCCTCTGGAGTTTACCCATATTTCTAATTTTCTTTAGTGTAGAGTAAGCCACTTTGAGAGGCATTAGCTCCAGAGGCCGCTGCTGGGCTCCACTCACAGCAACCCTCCTTGCAAGCTTCAAGCTCTTGAGAAAGTGACTTTTATCTCTCTGTGCTTCAACTACTTCATCTTTAAGACCGGAATACTATTGTTGTCATGTTTGTTAAAAAAGAGAACAAGGGAGACTGGAGAGATGGCTCAATGGTTAAGAGCACTTGCTCCTCTTACAAAGGAACCACGTGGTGGCTCACAAGTATCTGTTAACTTGAGTTCCAGGAGATTTGATGCTTCTTTTGACCTCTGGGAACACCAGTCATGCACATGGTTCGTTTATATACATGCAGGCAAAATACTCATACATATAAAATAAAAACAAATTTTTTTAAAAAAAGGAACATGAAACAATTAAAAACATTAAATTAAGGGTTGTTTTTCCTGATTTGTAGCCAAATATTCATGGAGATGTCTGCTTTCCCCAGGAGGCAGGGACTGCAGTTGGCAGCCTGCAACAGGGATGTGGAAACATGCCCAGGGCCCAGTGGGGATAGCCAACCTCAGCAAGGTTGGTGCCCAGCTGTGGAATGGCTGCTGGAGATGCAGAGGCTATCTACTTGGGGCAGGTCTGCCAGGACAGTGAGGGGCTCTCTCTGGGCTAGGTACCTATTTTCATGATCAAGGCTGCATTCCTGGAATTCCTGGGTAGCCAAGCACTCATTACCAAAGGATCAAAGTGCCCAAGGAAAATACTCATTTGAGGCTAAGACTTGGATTTTTCATTTTCATAATTGGCCAGTGAATCTACACGCTCCAGGGGTACAGATAGAAGGACACTCACTGTTGGACAAAGTGTCTCTATGGCAGCCCAGTGGCCCATGGGGAAGGGTGGGGAGACCTAGAAGCCTTTCCAGAGGGCCTCTGAAGGACATTTGTCCATCCACTGCAGCTGGCTGGACTCCTCAGCACCTAGGCCAGAAGGAGAGGTCTGTCACAAGCATTGAAAATTGTCAATAGCCAAGGACTTGTTCAGTCTCCTCCAAAGGGTCCTAACTACCTGCCCAGCTAGCTGAAAGATCTCACCTGAGGGTGATTTTTAAGGGACATTTGGTAACATCTGGGGACATTTGTGCTTATCACCCTGGGAACTGAGAGAAAGCATGATACACTTGTGTTTCCCACTTTCACAGGTTGAAATCCTGGTCCCCAATGTGATGACATTAGGAAGTAGGACCTTTGAGGGGTCAAAAGGCTGGAGATCCTAGGAAGGGATTCATATAAAAGGGGCCACAGAGGGCCTTTCCTCTCCACCTTGTGAGAATCCAGTGAGGAGGTATCAGTCTGCTGACATGTTGCTTCCAGACTTCCAGCACTCAAGATGAAGCACCGTCTGCCCCAAGAGTCAAGTCTATATCAAAGTCTCCAACAGCTCCAAGACCCTGGCAGCTCTTCATCTCCCAGTTGGAGCAGAAGCAGGCAATCACCCACGCATGTGTCCTTTAAGAAAAGGACACATTGAACTGTTTAGGAATCAAGAGGGTGTTATAGATCTAAGAAGATACTCTTAAAAGTGTGTTGAAAGATAGTATGAATGTTGAGTCACATATAGACCTTTAAACTCATGGAGTTGGGTAGATAGTAGAATGTTAAAGTCAGGGGCCAAATAGGTATAAACTGAACATTGGGAAGGTATACTGGGCCAATTTAATCTCATAAATGTGGCATAATTATATCTATTGTTTTGTATAATACTTACTGTTATAAGAGAAGGAACCAGCTGTTGGACTGAAAGGGGATACCTCTGGAGGGAAGAGGGTGGAAGGGCGAGTTGGGAAGGGGGAATAGGGAGGGGTTTGTTACTGAGATGTAACTTGAAGAAAAAAAAAATAAAGTATTTATAAAAAAAAAAAAAAAAGAAAAGGAGAAGTGTAACAATGCAAAGGGGAAGAGTAGGTCAACACCCACCTTCCCTTACAAGTGTCACTTGGAAACAGCCCAGGGTC
Source organism: Lophiomys imhausi (assembly GCA_907164525.1). Lineage (NCBI taxonomy): Eukaryota > Metazoa > Chordata > Mammalia > Rodentia > Muridae > Lophiomys > Lophiomys imhausi. The sequence continues at coordinate 4,529,336 of CAJQZJ010032904.1, forward strand.
TGAAATCCAGGAGAACCTATCTACACGAGTTCAGTTTCTTGGCTGTGGGACTCTGGGCAAATTACTTCATTAGTCTGAGCCTGGTTCTTGAAGTAAGAATCCTGCATATATTCGGTGATATGGGTATGACAGCTAGAAATGTCCATATCTGGAAAGTGGCTAGTATAAACCTAGCCCAAGGATGGTTGTGAACATGTCTCACACTTCTCAGTCTCCCCTCAGCCTCACTTCCCCTGGCCGCATGATGCTGCCCATCCTGTGACAGGTAGGCAGAGCCTTCGTGCCCCTGTTTAGCTAGGCTCATCTCTGTACCCTGAGACCCTTCTCTGCTTCCTAACTCTTGGACTTCTGTCCTTCCGGGGAATGTAGCTTCCAGCCACTGTCCTAATCCATCAGAGATGCCAACCTGGGTCACACTCAGGCTTGCATGGTGGCTCCTGGGTGCATGGCATCTGAGGATGTTACATTGTGTGTAGGTCTGCGGTGCATTTCAGGGGAATGTACGTGCAGGTTTAGGTGAGTCCCGGGCCTGCTTGCCTGTGTGTATTTCTGTACCACATGTCATGCATGTAGCCTGAAATTGCCTCTGCTAGTGTCAGCCCTGCTGCCACCCAGGGTGGACTGACCCAGTGCAAATTGAAAATGTGGACTCTATGGTCTTCTGAAAGCTTTCAAGGCAGCCATAGCAAAGCATGAAATAGAGGGCAGGGTTCCCCAGGCACAGGTGGTGTAAAGCAGGCATTGTCCAGGGCCGCTGTTCTGAACAGATAGATGCTCTCTTTGGAAATTCTGATTTGATAGTCTGGGGGCATCAGTTAAGGTGAGGACCAGGAAACAGGAAATACCTCTGTAAAATTCCTGCCTCCACTCCAGCCCCCACCCTACCCAACCCCCACCCACCCCCGCCCCGCCTAGATTAGTCCCTTGTCTAGGTGAGGTATCCAGTTACCAGTCCTGCTCTCTGCTTTCAGAACTTCATTCATAGGCGGCTTTATTCAGCACTTTACTCTTTGCGCACTAAAGCCTCAACCGGCTGACCTGACCACTGTATAAACACTCCAGGCAGGTGCCCCAGTGGACCCAGAACCCAGCATCTGGCCATTGCCCTGACTGCTGTCCTGTGGCTTAGAAACCAGCTGGGGGCTGGTTGAGTCTCTGACACTCCCCTACGCCCCTCCCAGTGTTCAGCTGGTGCTTTCAGAGGGGCTTCAGTGACCCCTTGGTGTGAAGCCTAGGCACAGCTGGGCTGTCACAGTCCTAATTCCACCTTTACCAAAGGTGGGATAAGCAGGGGTGTGGGAGTAGGGATGAGCAGGGGCCTAACTGTGTTTTTGATGCAAATAGAAGCCTAAATCAAAAGGCCTCTTCCTGGGTTAATAGGATGATTTGGTTAAAAGTTTTGAAGCATTTCACCACAACCTCTGTCCCCAGCAACCTGCCCTCAGTATTTGCATATGTTTTGAATGAAAATTGACAGGAACATGCAAACTAGACTGCTAAAGGCATCTTATCAGATGGCTGTGGGGAATCTTGGAGAGGACCAGACAGAAACACGTAAGCCCTGAGGCCCTCAGGTGCGTCTGGGCTTCAATGATAGCATCAGCATCGGCATCAACCATGCTGATAACTGGCCTTCTCAATTTCAACAGCCTCAGCTACTCAAAGACACCACCTGCCTGGAACTCCATGGGACCTGGAGAAAGATAAAAGAGTCTTTCTGTCCCCCTGGTCTGGTCAAGGTCACCTATAAGAAGTATGGGGAGTGTGCTCCTCCCTCAACCAGAGGGTGACCCAGTGCCCCATGAATCATGGCATGCAGAGTGAGAGCCATTAACACACTGAGTCTTCCCTCAGTATTGGACTCCATCAGCTGTGCTTACAAATAATATCTGTCATGAGAGAAATCCTATAGATGGACATAGTTTTTACTTGTTCTCAAACTTGTTTGCTCATCACATCACAAATGTCCCGTAAGTTCTTTGCAGGAAAAGCAATCACCATGCAAATATACAAAGCGAAAGACAGAGAACATGTCCCCCACCACTCCACTGCCCGAGGGACTGCCACAGTTAGCTTTCCTCCATCCTTCCACACCGTGGTCAGTGCTCATGTCCAGGGGATTCTGCATGTGGACACTGAGCCCCTCACTTCCTTTGGCTGCCATCTTCAGTGTTCACTGCCTTGGGATTTCTCATGAGAATCGCTCCTGTCATTTGAGTACTCAGGAAGGCATGCTCTCATACACCTACGGCTCACCCCCTGGACTGACTGCTTCATACTCAGTTCTCGCAATCAGAAGCTCCCCTGACTCTGACCTTTTGCAATAATTTTAATACGGGTATATCTGGAGTGGATATTGCACGGCCAGTCCTTGGGCAAGCATTTCACGTGAAGTAATCAGTAGAGAAGAAAAAGCTTCAAATTACTTACAAAGATAGTCCATTTTCATTTCAAGATAGTTAATATATTCAAGGGTTAACAGAAAAGCCGAGAGAGTAGGTGAGTGTTTTAGCGAATAACTCTCATGGCACAGGTATTGTACCAGCTGAAGTAGGTGGTAGCTTGATTCATAGAAGTGTCCCCAGCACTGGAGAATGTACATGTCCCTATAATAAACCCAGCCATGATGATGACAATGGCATCATTGAGCTAATCTTTAAATTCAGTGTCTCCTGTATATTGAGGGCTTGTGCACATCCTGACAGCAGTAAGCATGCTGATAATGTTGAAGCAATGAGGTTAAATGAGGCGATGTATTCCTGTGATACAAGGAGTATTTGCCAGACAAGCGCTACTATGATCATCTCATTTCTTTTTCATAATCGTCTTGCAGACGGTCCTTTAGTCCTCTAAGCACCTTATCTCTGAGAGACCGGTAAGAGTGTCAGTGAGATCCAATATTGAATAGACCATAGCAAGTAAGAGGTATAGAATCTGGAATTTGAATTCTGCTTCCTGCTTGCCAAGAAGATCATGGCTTTCCTGGATCCTTGGCTAAGTTGAGGAGCATATCAACCTAGTTTTTCTTCTTCTTAAAAAAATGATTTTATATGTAGGACCATTTTCCTGCATGTACATATGTACACCACATGCATGCCTGGTGCTCATAGAGGCTAGAAGGAAAGAATCAGGTCCCCACGAACTGTAGTTCATCACGTGGGCACTGTAAACTGTAAAGTGTGCCCAGGTCCTTTGGAAGAGCAGTCAGTGCTCTTGACCACGGAGCCAACTCTCCAGCCTGCAGATTTTCTTCATAATGGCTACATTTCTTTTTCCAATTGCAATCCCACTCTCCTTCCTCTCCTCCCAGTCCCACCCTCCTACCCACTTTCCCCATTCCACCCCCACCCCGGTATCTACCCACCCTGGCTCTGGCACATCAAGTTGCATCAGGACTAAGCGCCTCCTCTTTCACTGACAAAGCAGCCCTGCTAGGGAAAAAGGATCCAAAGGGAGGCAACAGAGTCAAGTCAGAGACAGCCCCAGCTCCAATTGTGAGGCCAGCTGGCTTCACATGTGTAAAGGGCCTTGATCCAGCCTGTGTGCTCTTTGGTTAGTGGTTCAGTCCCTATAAGCTCCCACGGGCCCAGGCTAGTTGGCTCTGTAGTTCTTCTAGTGGGGGCCTTCCCCTAACTCTTCCACAAGACTCTCTCAGTTCCGCCTAATGTTTGGAGGTGGGTCTCTGCATCTCTTTCCATTATCTGGCGGATGAAGCCTCTCAGGTGTCAGTTATACTATGTTCCTGTCTGCAAGGATAGCAGAGTATCATTGATAGTGTCAGGGATTGAGTCTTTCCCATGTGGTGAGTCTCAAGTTGGGCCAGTCATTGGTAGGCCATTCCCTCAATCTCTGTTCCATCTTTTATCCCTGCACATCTTATAGGCAGGACAAATTTGGAGTTGAGGATTTAGTGAGCGGGTTAGTGTCCCCTACCTCCATTGGAAGTCCTGCCTGGCTTTAGGAGGTGGCCACTTCAGTCTCAGTATCCCCTGCTGCTAAAAGTCTCAGCTAGAGTCACCCCCATAACCTCCTAGGAGCCTCTTCAGTTCCAGGTCTCCACCTTGACCCAGAGATGCCTGCCCCCACCAATTTTCATTCTCTCTCCCAGCCTGCTCATCTCCCATCCCCAATCTCCCCACACCTGATCCCTCCACCCTGATCCTCTCTCTACTTCCTTTCCCATCAAGTTCCTTCTCTCCTCTCTCTCCCCTACCACCGCCCAGCTCTGGTTGAAAAAAAAAATGGTTCCCGCTGTTTAGAAATCACTGAGCAATGATGGTTCCCATGGCTGCATCTCACTTGTTTGTCATCACTCAGAAATCCAATGATTTCATATGGAAAAGATATGGAAAGATCCAGAAACACTTTGACCTGGGTTTCAGCCATTTCTTAGTAACTATTTCCTATAGGTAGGCACAGGATAATGACCAGACTTCCAACCTCCATGGCTGCCAGAAAGCTCTGTACCTAACTCCCATTTGACTTGGGACCACATATTCTAAGTTGGCCAAACCTCTTGCAAATGCCTGACTCATGGCCCACCCCTCAGCTCTAGATGTCTATGGTGAGCTCCACAACACACGTGGAGGGTCTGTACCACAGGATTCTCCTGGCTTCCCATTGGACAGAATGGAGGGTCCTGGGATCAGAAACAGCACAGAGATCCAGGACAGCTTCTTGTGATGCTGCCTCTTCTACAGGGGATTTAAGCTCTTAGGGCTACTTAGCCCATCACCTGGCTCTGAGAAGAATATCAGCACATCTTAGAGCAGACATTTGGCCTTGCACATATTTTTTGCTTTTAATGAAGGAAGAGAGATGGGAAGGGGAGGGAGGAAAAAGTCAAAGAGGGAGGAAGGAAACTTTTCTATTACAATTTCAGTTTTGCAAAAGTAACCATTTAAATCTTAATAATTCCTATAAGAAAGCCTATCTACATTCCATTTAACAGTAAATAAAAGAGTCTTTAATCTTTGACCATTATATAATTTTACTATAAAAACAGCTAACATTTGCTAAAAAATCAGCTCGAGGCATTGTGGCTTTGCTGTTATATCTAAGAAGTCATTTGCCATTCTCAAATTCATATTGTTTTTCTCCTATTATAGAAGGTTTTACACTTTGGTGTTTTATATCTATGATCAACTTTGTGTTAATTTTTTTGTGCATGAAGAAATTTAACGTGTTTATCTAGTTTTTGTCACCATGTGAATATTTAATTTTTCCAGTACTGTTTCTTTCCCCCTGCTATGATGTTTGTACTTTCCTACCAAAGACCAATTGTTTGTGCTATACAGTGGGGGCACACTCACAACACCGGTACAGAGAGGCAGAAGCAGAGCATCATGAACTCTAGACCAGCCTGAGCTACATGAAATTCTCTCTCAGCAAACCAAAGTCTTGGGATATAGCTCAGTGTTAGAATCTCTAACATTCATAGAGCCCTGACTTCTGTCCTTGTCATACAGACACACACACACACACACACACACATGCACACTCATACGCACACTCACACACTCACTCACACACACGTACATTCACATACTTATGCACACACTGTAGCTCACTGTGTTTGAGTGGGTCTACTTCCAGAATTCCTGCTTTATCATATTGCCTACCTTTCCCTAGTACAACAAGCCACGATAGTTTTATAGGAGAAACTGAAGTTGAGCAAATGTCTTCCGACTTTGTTCCAAAATATTGTTCTAGATCTTCTGTGTCCTTCTGTGTACTAGAATCCAAAGAGAGAATCCACTTGGTGTCTAAAAAAGGACTTGTTGGGATTTTGATAGAGATTACTTCAAATCTTCAGATCAAGCTGGAAAACAAAACAAACATGCATGTCTTAACAGTATGGAGTGCTCCTATTCAGGAACATGGGCTTCCCAAGAAAAAGAGAGAGAGAAGGAGACACGGAAAGGCAGAGAGAGGGGGCTATGAGAAGCTTAGATTCAAATCAAAACAGAAACAGAGCCAGTCTAGTGCAGGTGGGTGGGGTGCAGGAAAAGGAGATCACTGACCCTAGCTGATAATGACCCTCCCTTAACCCAACTTCAGACAAGCTATTCTGGGCTCTTTTGTGACTAGGCCAGTTGTAGAAAGGGCCTGCTCTGTTAGTTCAGGGAGCTCTCTACACATTTGCTGTCTGATCTCATCCAGTACCAAATTAAATTCCCCACCTGAAACTTCTAAGTAAAGATCATAAGACTATAACTCAATTGGAGTCACACAAATAGGAAAATGCAGAAATGACACCAAGGCACAGAACTTTTATTTGAATCCATTACTGTTACCTTTGATGTTACCTTTTGTTCCTTCTAGATAGAATATCCATCTTTTAAAATGTTCTGAGTAAGTAATCTAAGACATTATCTTCTATTAAGACAAACACTGGCATTTTAGACATTGAAATAACAAAGTTCTCGAGAGTGTAAAAGATAAAAAAATACACAGATGGGAGACCTGGGGATTCAGATTACTTCTGGCTTCTCCAGGAGACACTCACCCACTTCCTTTGATTCCTACCATCCTAAGATAGAAGACTTTCTTAAGCAGCGGATGAGGTCACACATTCTGTAGAAAAGAATATTAAGGCTTAGGGGCACATTCCACGGATCCTACAGCAATATCATATCCATTTGCTTGATACTCTTTTAAACAATTCAAAAGCACACAGATCATTTGGGGGGTATAATATTGGATTTGAATCTTTTTTCCTATGTTAATAATTACTTATTGTCATCTAATATACAAATACTTAAATTGTGGGAACAAAATCATAGCAATAATGGGAATACTAATAAAAATGGACATTTGTAGATTATGCATCTTTTTAAATCTCCATATCAATCTTAGGAGCAATCATTAAACTGGTTTTACTAATAAGAATATGAAGGTCTCAGTAAGATTACAAGTCTGCCCTCTATGAGTATGTAGGTTTCAAACCAAGGCCATTCAGACTTACTGCTTTATACCCTATAAGACTTGTTCTGTTCTTTGGGATAGACATCGAGGATAGGTTTTTTTTGTTTGTTTGTTTGTATTGTTTTTTTAAGAATAGGACTAGTTCTGGCCTTGAGAAGCAAGTAGGGCTTATGTATTTAATTCTATGAATCAGAAAAGCCCCAGAGACAACCCATTGTCTGGGTCTACAATTTCATGCTGATAATTTTATCTTCTGTGGTCCATTTGTTCTGGGAAACAATACAAGATTCATGGGAAGGCATGGAGAACTACTATTCACAGGACAACGAGCAAGACAGCCTTCGTATCTGAGTCGCTTTCTCTCGTTCATTCCCACAGGAGGGAATGAAGAGAGCCAGGTGGCACTTGTATGTGTGAAAAGCATTCCAAACTTGGGAAGAACTCCAGGCTTAGGGAACACAAGCACATCATGATGGAAAGCAGGCCCATCTGACCTTTGCCTGAGGGAGATATAAGCTTTATCATCACATGTAGTAAATACTTTCTTGGCACTCCAGAGGAGGATACCAATCTGCCATGGCGGCCTCTATATAAGCATCCTTGAAGAAGTAATCTGAAATCGAGGCAACCAGCCTGCAAAATGGACAGACTTACTCATGTTCCTAATGGGCACAGCAGCTGTTCAAAGTCCAAGACAACCTGAACTTGGAAATACCTTAGCGAAGAGAGAATAGAGGGCTCCTATTCCAGCATGCACAGCACGAGGTAGATACTGCCTCTGGTACCTGGCTTTATTTGGTTTCTATTGCTGTGCTAAAACACCATGACCAAAAGCAGTTTAGAGAAAGAAAGGGTTTATTTCACCTTAGAGCTTATAGTTCTTCATTATGGGAAGTCAGGACAGGAACCTGAAGCAGGAGCTGAAGCAGAAGCCATGTAGGGACTGGCTTCTTTCTTATACAACCTAGACCACCTGCCCAGGGGTGGCACCACCCACAGTGGACTGGGCCCTCCCATATCAATCATTAACCAAGAAAATGCCCCACAGATTTGCCTATAGGTCAACTCAATAGAGTCAATTCCTCAGTTGAGATTCCCTCTTCCAAAAAATGTCTAGGTTTGTGCCATTTTGACAAAAACCAACCACTACAGTACCACCAAAACTCAGTCCAATTTGGAGGCTCAAAGTCTTGAGCATGAGAGACTGGCATTGATGAGGGTGGGGCTTAGGGAGAAGGTTGTGTGGAAATGATCTCAAAATGAAAATAAGGTCAACACAGAACACACACAGCCAAATGATGTCACCTGAATGTTCCTTAATTTGTTCATTTGCTAATGATAATATCTACCTCCTAATGGAGAATGGGGATTATGTCAAGAGTCTAAAATGTGTCCTGCAGAGCTCCTTTTATACTACCAATAACTCAACACATACAAACTCCAGAGGCTACATGGAAGTCATGATGTACCGTCACGGTTCAATTTAAGTAAATTTAATGAAAATATGAACCACCTGAGGAAAGTTGTAACACTTCACAACATAAAGCAAAGCGTCCTTGTTTTTCACCATTGCTGCCGATGTTAAGGTTGTTTTCACTAGCTAATCCCTTTGGTGGGTGTCCAATGAAGCCTGATTTGCAAAAATGCATCTGACACCAAATAGTTCACAGCCCAATCGAATGGATACAGTATCCAACATGTCATTGCAAATAATTATGGAATACCTATCCTTTCTTATCATGCTACATAGTACACAGGGGGATCACCCCCAGTGTCCTGAGCATATAAATCCTGACACCTTGCCCTGCCTATGTGAATCCACTTCCCTATTCTGTGATAGGCTAAAGAAGCAGGTTTTCCCTCCTCCCAGAACCTCCACTCCCGCTTCCTAGGCTGTCTTCTCTGGCTGCCTCTAGAGGCTGCCTCAATCCTTATGCTGTAGCAAGAGACCTAGAGATGCTCAGAGGCCTGTGAGGCTGAGCACCTGAGATGCATCTTCTTCTCAGTACTCCTCCTTATATGTCAGCCATCTGTGTTAGTAGGATTCTTAGTTATAGGGGAGAGATACCCCCAAGAAAACTAGCATTGTAAAGATAGAAATGAAGACAGAGACATACATATGTGTGTGCATGCATGCATACATACATACATCATATGTACATACATACATACATACATACATACATACATACATACATACAGAACCAAACAAGTTACTTGGCTTATGAAAATAGGAAGGGCCTGGACCTTCAGGTCCATAAGGTTCAGGTATTCAAATGGTCTGGCCAAGGCTAGCTTTCCTCATCAGCCTTAAGTTCTCACCCGCTCCTGATAGATTGCTACATCAGACACACATATACATAAATAAAAATAGAGCAAACATAAAAACCAGTTCCCAGAACTCGTTTCATCTCATGCCTGTGCAATACAATATTCCTAAGACAAAGAACACTTTTTTCAAATATGTATTTGTGTTTTACCGGAGTCTTCTGCAAGGGCAGCGAGTGCTTGTAATTGCTAGGCCATCTCCTTAGCTCCAAGAGCTTCTTTTGTATGGGGACCAAGGCTGACTTCATAAAGGTCCACAAGCCCCCTTAGACTTGTATGCAACAAGCCACATGGGAATGGCAGCAAACCTCCTTTAGGGGCAGTTTCAGCTTCCATTAGATTCCCAACAAAGTTTGCTAACCCTGCAGGAAATATCCAAAACCTGAGTGTAATGCCCTAAAGGAGTCACCACACCAGCTGAAGAGAGCTCCTGAGGCACCAAGCTTACCTTCCATTTGTCTTCAGCTCACAGACATCTTGGCCTTCTCATAACTCTAAGACCCTCCACCCAGTCAGGGTTCAAATCTGGGTCTTTCTATGACTTGAGTGACCCCACTAAGCCTAACTTCCTCTGTGTAGAATGGTCTGGTAATGGCTCCAGTTCACATCAAGGAGATGTGCATGGTAACCTAAATACCTTCACATGAGCCTGAGAGGTGGCTTTGGTAAGACTGGTGGCTCTCAACCTTCCTAATGCTATGACCCTTCAATACAGTTCCTAACATTGTGGTAACTCCCCCAACCATAAAACTATTTCATAACTGTAATGTTGCCACTGTCATGAAGCATGATGTAAATATCCGATATGCAGGATATCTGACAGGGGATCTTCAAAGGGGCCCCAACCTAAAGGTTGAGAACCACTGAGTTAGACAGCTTGGCCACTGAGGCTGGAAACCAAGCAGTGCTAAGCACAGAGCAAGACAAGGATTAAGAGGAACCCTGTGAGGTCCCACCCTCCAATGGTGGTCCCACACTTCCACCCTGAGAGTGGTGTCCTGTAAACCTTTCACCTTCCATACATTGCATCACCCTCCTAAAGCTCCAGCAAAGAGTCAGATATGCCCCTCCTTACGGTCCATGTTCTTCCCTCCCAAGGATGCTGTAAGGACTCTGGAGAGCTAGTGTGAGAGCAGCTAGCACACCACTTGGTGGGAGACAGGCTGACAACTATGGGGCTAGACATGCTTACCTTTTGTCTCCATTGTTTCACTATTCCCTTGGCTTCTGTAAGTGGATGTTGAGCCTTCCAGCCCAGAAGGGCCCGATTTGCTCACTGTTAAACCTCCATATTAGTGACCCCTAGTAATTAGGGCCCAGTAGGGATCCCTCTCTGCCTAGGCCAGATCTTTGGCTGACATGAGTGTTGCCAATGAGACTGGTTCACCTGGCTCCAAATAAGATAAGCAGTCACTTTCAAGAGCTAGAGATTAGGCAGCATTTCAATTTTTTTTCTATGATTTTTCATTACTTTCCATTTAAAACATTTACTGCCTTGCTAACTTCCGGCAGCAGGGTCCAGGCATAAAGAGATGAGAACTAGGGCTGCTGAGTCCTCAAATTGTTGGCTGGAGGAAGCTTCCACTGTTCCCCAACACTGCTCTGTGGGTTGGACACCCCTAAGGAACTGGGCCTGCCAGCAAGCTCTCTACCAAACTGGCTTGGATCTCCTAGAAGGTTGGTAGTGGATGATCTCAGTGTACATACACAGCGGGGACATATGCTCTGGCTGGTTCTAGAGGGAGGTATATCCTGACACTCAGGGATGAGAAGAGGGGAGAGAATTGTAGCTTGCTGAAGGTGTCTATGAACTAGGTCCCTGAGAACATTATTTCTTTTAAGCTTTACATTATAGCTGCTTTGCACAAGTAAAGTTGCCTGTTAGCTTTCTGCTGGTCATGCTGCTGAAAGTGGTGGAACCAAACTTGACTCGGTCTGGCTGTGAGAACCTGTGGGCCCCAACTTTCCCTCCCTGAGCTTCAGTTTCTCTCTCTGTATCCTGTGAGTGCTCTTGGTACCTATAGCATGGTGATGCTAAGAAGCGTAAATGGGAAACCCATGTGATATCTGTGACATGTCACTAGACACAGTCAGAATGAATGGAAGAGTTAGGGGCTGGGAGGTGACTCAGGTCTCTCCCTGCTAAACGCCCCGCTGTTTCTTTGTGAATTCTAATACTCACATACACCAGAACAGGCATGTTTCCCAAATCATCTCTATGACAGCCGCAACAATGGTTTGTTTCCACCTAAAGACTCTGCTAATGAAAATGCTTTCTACTCAATGGACAACATACTGGAAAGGACTCCCAAGTCCCCTCCACTTGACTGTGGTGGTCATCCTTACCCTCTCATCTCAGAACACTCAGTCTGTGTCAGGGGCCACAGGTGTCCATTTCCCAATGCTTGCAGACAATGACTGGAGGAAAAGTGCCATGCCCCCAACGTATAGTCTTTGAAACTACTTCCCTTCAGTGTATCCTTTAAAACAGGACGCAGTTCCATTGTCTTCAGTTTGCCTTAGCAGTGCCTGGCATCTAAGAGATGTTCAGAGAGTGCAAGGGGAATAAATGGGCCAAAAAAGCTGTTGATTATAAATGTACAAAACTTGCTAGCTGTTTGGTGACACTTTCATAGGTACCCAGTGTAGCCCTACATCCTCCTAGCATCTGTATCCAAGACTGTGATCTGCTGGCTGGTGTTTTGTTCAAATGCAAGTTTCTTGAAGCCTTGAACTGGTTTCTATTAAGGATACTTGAAAAGAGAGTCAGGGAGAGTGACCACGCTTGCTAGACATTTGCAGGAAACACTATTTGAGGCCAGTTTCCTGTTCCTTCTTCCTGGTGTTTTGATATACACTGGCCCACAGTCTCTCTCAGAGAACAGGCTGAGCCTATATATTTTTTTAAAGCAGAGGTCACATTGCTGCAAGAGATCCTATCTCAGTGGGTAGGAGGTGCCCTGCCCTACAGCAGCCTACCCATGTCTATTGTGTGTTCAGGTTCCATGGGGACAAACATTTGGCTGCCATCTCTCAGGAGCCCATCAACTTTGAATTGCATGAAGTCTTCTCTCCCTGATGTTGAGCAAACTCAGGACATAGTGCTGATTTTTTTTTTTTTTTTTTGAGAGAATAGCATTCCAAAAGATGTCTGAGGTAAATAGTTGAGGCAGTAGGCAGGTTGCTGGGTGCCAGGTACAAGTAGGTGATATTGTTAAGTGAAGTATAGTGGTTTGAATGAGAGTGTCCCACAAAAGCTCAAATGTTTCAATAGCTGATCCCTAGTTGGTGGCATTGTTTGTGTAGGTTTAGGAAGTATGGCCTTGCTGGGAGAAGTACGTCACTAGGCTCAGGATTGAGGTTTCAAATGGCATGTCATTCTCAGTTTGTCCTCTCTGCTTTCTTCCTGTGGTTCAAGATGTGAACCCTCAGCATGCTGCACCAGCCACCATGCCTGCTGCCACTCCACCATAATGGATTCTTATCCTTCTAGAATGATAAGCCCTTCCAAGTAAACTGCCTTGGTCATGGTGTTTTATGACAGCAAACAGAAAAGTATCTAATACAATAAGGGTCTTCTGGGTGGTTACGCCTTGAGTTTTAGAGTTGGAAAGTCCAGGGTGCAAGACTTTGCTCTACCACAAACCATATAAGACTTCAGACAAGTTACTGATTCTTACACAACCTCAGCCTCTAAAGTGCAGAAAGAAGCTAACAAAACCTCTTCATGATGAAGCAGAAGCTGAGTGAGCCAAAGCTTACACATGTCTATCTGACCCTCGGAAATGCCAAGCAACCCACATGCTAATGGAGACGAGTGTGGCCCATGTCTGCCTTGCCTTGTAATGTGTCTCGCCCTGTGGACAGTAAGCTACATAAGGAAAGAACCTAGCTGACTAAAACAGGTCCACACTAGGCCATAATGCATGTCTATCAGTGTCCCATTGAATGTGTGAGTCTGTTTCTGTTCTGTGGTGTTGCTTTGTTTGCCAATAGCACATCTAACCTGAGGTCTGAGAGATTCTCGGTAAGCCTATTATATAGATTCTTAGTGCTTTATATGCTGTAGCCAACTACTCCGAAACTTAGGCAAGTGCTAACACATGAAAACCACATCATGTGGGTGTCTTTATACTGTAAAACCCCAGGGATGACAAGCGTGATTAGAAGCAGTGTATGTAAAGGAATCACATCCAGTCTCCAGAGCTGAGCACGGGGAAGGTCAGCCCTGTTGTGTTCACAGGGTGTGGCCACCTGAATTGCTTGGTGGGCCAGACTTTTCTAAGTAACGCGTCAATCGTCACATAAGCACTGAGTGCCAGCATGAGAGCTTAACTGAGCATCCAGCTCCACAGCTGCCATGATCACATGTCAGCTTCCCTGTGTGAGCGTCTGTAACCTCAGCTGGATTGACATTGTTGGCTAGAGAGACTTCCCTGTGCACCAAGGGATAGTGAATGTAGGACCTATCTCTATCCAACTTGTGATAATAAAAAGGTGTCACACAGCCAAATGAATGGAACTAGAGAAGCTCATCCTGAGTGAGCTAACCCAGACTCAGAAAGATACACATGGCATCTACTCACTTATAATTGGATTTTAGCTGTATAGTACAAGGTAACTATCCTACAACCAACATACCAAAAAGATCAGGAACATAGACTTTGTTACCTATCAATGGGACAATTTGCCCTAGTGGTGCTATCATGTAGGTCCCCAGTGCAAGAGGAAGCTCTTAGCCCCCATATGACTGCTGAACTGAGAGGGGCTGATATGTAGGGACACTCCACATTGGAGGAGTGGGATAGGTAGGAGAGGGAGAAGAGGGTGGGAAGGTGGAACGAGGAGGGGTGGAAAGAGGGCACTATGATGGAGATGTAACTTGATGTAATAAATAAACATTATAATTTAAAAAAAGGTGTCTTCAGACATTGACAATGGTCCGCAGTTCTATGGTGATGTCTTTCCTTCCCCAAAGCCCATTGCAGCCTTCTGTCCACCATTGCCTCAAAACCATCATCACGTGAAACAAGAATGCCCGAGTCCTGTACCACACAGCTCCTTTAATTTCTGTACCACTCACTGGGACAACTTGCTTTCCAGAATGCCTCTTCTAATGGGAGGTGAGGGGGTAACATCCACCAAGTTACCCAACTCAGAAATGTGGGGGTCACTCATGTCCCTCTCTTCCTCCACACCCCCACCTCACCCCTCACCTAGTCCTATTGTCACTAGCTCCTGAATCCTTTCCTTTCCACTCCAGCTTCACCTTCCTCTGCAGCTACCCCAGCTCAGACCATCAGGTCTCACCTCCGCGGCAGTCTGTCAGCCAGCCTCTGCCTCCAGTCCTACCCCATCAAGTTCAGGGGGACTTCTCCAAGTGTGAATCCAGCCACTCACTGCTGTGAGTATTTCCTGAGAGAAACGCCTGCTCAAAGGGTCGAGGTAACCACAAAGCAAAGCTCTGCAATGAGACACGAGTGAACCTCTCTGTCTAAGCCCTAGCTCCCTTCACTGTGGCCACAGGCTGACTTGTCTGCCTCCGCTCACCATACCTTCTGCTTAGGTAATAGTGCCCAGTCCCCAGGGCCTCATGGTCTGGCACTGGACATCAGTGCCCAGGGTCTCAGGACTGGACATATGCTGGGCACATGCTGGTTGGACAGGTGGATAAATAAATGGATAGAAGAACAGACAAATGGATATGCAGTGCTGTAAGTTAGGGAGGACAGCCAGAAGTAGATTCTTTCCTTAATGTGGTTCTCCATTGTTGGAGGAAGCTCTTCTTCCTGTATGCACATTTGAGATGCAGAGGAGAGATGCTGCTTAGAAAACACATGATAAAGCAGGTCACTGGATCCGTGGTTGAAAACTCACTTTGGGGCCATAATTTTCTTCTGTGGGTAAATTTCAGGGGTGGTCACTTGTCCAAGAGCCCAGCCATGGAGACGGGGTGTCCCATGGCATTTATTTTGGGGAAAACGTACAACAATCATAATGGTGTTTATTTGGCAGGTGTACTATCACTCTACCCAAGGGGTTTTCGTTCCAGGATGAGGAACAGGTTTGTTCTGGACAAGAGGCTGCTGGGACTGGTGTGGCCATGGCCAGCTGAAGCACACACAGCAGTCAGGCCCTTGTTCACCTGCAGCACCCTCCCCCTCCCGGCCTGGATCTGAACCCCAGGATGGGGCCAGCCGGCCAGAACTTGGGGCTGGGGACAATGACAGCTGCACCTGCCCAGAGCCAGCAGGATTTGTTCCCCTGGATTTTCCACATCATTGATTTCAAGATTGGGTCTGATTGCCCATGCACCCTCGGAGGCTTGCCAGCGGCAGGGTGAGGGCTTGGGGTTACTTTGTGTCTGAGTCGCCAGAAGAAAAAAAGGGTATGCCAGAAGAGGCAGGTAGGCATGACTGCTCTAAGTCTGCTTCCCACCTTCATTCACATGCCAGGAAAGTATCTGATAGAAAGGAGTCAGACACAAGCAGGGTCTCTATTAGGGGTCAACTGAGGCAAGGCCAGGTGGAGAAGAGGGAGCAACACCTGCTTTGTGTTGAGTCAGGGAGATGCTGGCAGAATAAAAAACGAGTCTCCAGCACAGGCTCTAGAGCTGGAGCCCAGAATTTGCAAGTCAGGATAATTTAATGACAGTCCCTAAGAAGGCAGGCCTTAGAACTGCCTTCCTATAGAACTGAGTTTCTCACTTTCTGTCCCTGTGGCTCTGGGCAAGTCCCCTCATCTCTCTGAACCATCCTAATCTTCAACATGGGGAATATGGGGAGGATAAATGAAGATGAAAGATGAGGGGCTGGTGGCAGACCTAGCAATGCTGTAAGGGCCAGGCAGCCTGTTTTTGTAGTAAGACATGTGCCTGCTTGCCATGTTATCCCCATGCCATGCAAGGACACTGATAAATGGGCAGTCTTGGAGAAGTAGGAACCAGAGCCCCAGTAGGGGCTTGCCTATTATCCCAGGTTCAAACAGCCTCAGAAATGTTCAACAGGAGTGAGCAATTGGCTCTTTACCCATTGGAGAGATGGTTCCCCAGCCAACGGCCCCTCCTCTGAAAGCTGAAGGTTTTTTTTTTTTTTTTTTTTTTTTTTTTTCCCTACAAAATAGAGCCCATCGTAGATCCTGGAAATGGTTGTGCATTATCTCCCAGGTGTCCTTAACTTGGTCATGTGATCTGTTCACAGAAGGAAGCATCTTTCCTTGGGTGGACATTGACTTGGGTATCTGTAATGCTGGGAGCTTCATGAACCGTATTACAACTGAGCAGGGTAAACTGAAATCACACCAATGTGAGAAAAGATCCAAAACATGAGAGGAACATTCTGGAACCTCTATGGCTCCTAGTCTTGTTATATGGAAGGATAAATAAACATACATAAGCAATTTCTATTTGAAGAAAAAAGTATCCTAAATCAGGGATCGTGACATGTACTTAAGATCCCAGAAGTTAGGAAGCCAAGTCAAGAAGATCCTGAGTTTGAGGCCTGCCTAGGCTCTATGGGAAGACCCTGTTTCAACAAACAACACATCCTAGTGACAGCCTTTAGGGAATTGAGAAAGACATTTGAACCGATTTTATAGCAGCTGTTCCCCAAACTTCTTACCGCCTTCCTCTGGCCAGTGTGGTAATTGCAGGCCTTAAATTTTCTAAGATGGCCAGATCTGAGACTCCATCACTCTCAACATCCAGATGTCACTGTCACATCCCAGGCCTCCAGAGAGAATTTGTGGAGTCATGAGGCCTCAGGTATCTTTCATGTGTCCAGTCCATTCATTGATCTAAGGACAGCAGCTGGGCCTGGAGAAGGGTGGGAGGAGGCAGAGCTAAAACATGTGCCCATATTCATGAGTGTAATCAACCTCAGTGCCCCACAAATTTACAAGATTTGTTTTGTTGCCTGTTTTATGTTCACACGTACTCCTTGAATCCCTCTGAATCACCCACACTGCACAAGTCCCTAACCCACCTGTGCCTCAGTTTCCTTCTATGACAGAAGTTAATATCATGCCCTCAGGTGGTATCATTGGTTCTGATCGGGAGCAAAGAACAGTCAAGGCTTTAAGACCCCCATAAAAGGGAAGACACACATTGCCATGGACAGAGGCCCCCCAAGAGGTTTGCTTTATCACTAGGACTACCTTACGTGCAGGTGTAGTATAGCATACAACTACGATCAGCACTTGGGAGGCTGAGGCAGGGAGATCGAGTTTGAGTCCAGCCAAGATACAAAATAAATAAATAAATAACATACAAAAATAAAATCACATATCATGTCCTCTAGAATCTGGATGACTTGGTCTTGAACACTGAACTTGTCAATTGTTTACAGTATAAACCTGGACAGATGATTTTTTTTTTTACCTCTCTAAGCCCAAATATCCATAGCTACCCATGGGATATGTCTATCCATGGCTACACTTCATGCCCTTCTCAGGAGGTGCTATCAGCATGCACTACAATTCAGCTGGGAAAACAAAATACTCTATGTAATAGTTTTGGTTATTTTGGTTTTGTTTATTTGTTTGTTTGTTTCTGCCGATGATTTTCTTGTTACTGTTAAGTCTCTAGCATTCTTGAAACATTTTCTATGTTTTAGAACTTGGCTGACAAAATTCACTTGAACACAGGAAGAGGAAGGAGGGCTCTCCCCAAGCAAACCACTGCAGGGTGACAGGGGACAGAGCAGGGGACCCGACAGCAGCAGCCTGGCCCTCATTGCACAAACAGGGAAACTGAATGTCA
Organism: Lophiomys imhausi; assembly: GCA_907164525.1. Lineage (NCBI taxonomy): Eukaryota > Metazoa > Chordata > Mammalia > Rodentia > Muridae > Lophiomys > Lophiomys imhausi. The sequence goes on from CAJQZJ010032904.1 coordinate 4,547,349, forward strand.
GAGAGGCGAAAGGACTTGGAGAAGGCCCCAGATCATGTACCGTCCGAAAGCACAAGCACCTGGGGTTAGAGAAAGATATAAGGCAGTCAGGGTCTGGCTGCAAAACCCTAGAAAGAGAAGCAGAAAGGGCCATTGGAAAGAAATAGAGCTGGGAGAGAAAATTCAAACCTTCCTGTACTTCTTGCCATATTTTAAAATAGATGCTGGGGATGGAACACGTCAGGTCTGTATACTGTCAGTACTCTATACTGTGCTGCAGCCCCAGTCTTGTTTCTTGCCTTTTTGGTATCAATTTTCACATCCCTATCCATGACCTGCCCTTCCTGCCTTGTTCACTCCCAGTGCATGTCCCTGAAACCAAACGGACTCAAGCTTCACAGAGGCTGCGTGTGGTTGAACGTTGCTTATTACAAAGGGTAAAGCTTGAATGCAAGACTTTTAGGCTTCAGGGACCTGAGGAAGATAGGCACCTACTAATTACTTCAGTGAGTCAATGTCTGTGGGGTCTACTGGTACCGTGACACGCAGTGACTGTATAGACTTCATTCAGGACCCTGCCTCAAGGCTCAGAGCTAGTGAGGGAGTTCTGGGTTCTAACTGTGGAAGCATGCTCAGGGCACAAAAACACATCCAGCTAAACACCTGCCATTTGCACACTACTGTGAAATTGTGGTAAGCATCACTGACACATTTTCAACATGTTAGTTCAAAGCCTGGTGTGGAGCTCTGCTAACTAAGCAATAAATGTGCACGTGACTAGCAGGGTTCACTATCCTGCCCCCAGTAGATGCTTCTGAGTTGTGAGTTTGTAAGTCTTCAGAGTTCTAGAAGAGCAGATAAGGAGGGGGAAACTGAGGTATTGAGACCAGGGGATCAAGGTCATAGGGCTCAACAAGTGCCTACTCAGGTAGATCCCAACTGTACCTTCTCTTATCACATCATACCCTTCTCCTGCCTGGCTGCCTCTCAGGCGGCTCGTGTCTGCACCTAGCAGGGGCGTGGGCCCATTAATTCCCAGGCAAATGGGTTTTGGGCACGTGTAGGCAGCAGGTCCTGGGACAGCTCAAACAGGTTTAGACTGCCTGGTGCCCCATGGCTGCCGCCCCTCTGGCCTCTAAATGGTGGTGTGGGGCGCTTGAGTGTTTTCAGGATAAACAGAGGGGCTGGAGCAACTGTGGAGGCAGGCATGCGACTCTGCCAAGCCAAAACAGAGAGAACTCTTTGAGAGGCGGAGCACTCAGGCCAGCTGGGAACCAGCATGGGGCTTCAGGCTGCTGTCAGGGCCAATAGCAGTCATCATGAGACAGGGTGCACTATTTTACACCCATAGTGTGCTCCTGTATGCCCCATCCTAGCATTCCCAATACAGAATGGGAACAAGACTTCTATGGAGAAAATACTACTGGTCTTACTCCAGCTCCATTCTGGTCCCTGAAGCCCTAACACTGTTCCTGGCCCACTAGCCAAGAGTCAACCTGGATCTCAGTCCCAACTCTCCAGTTTACCTCCAGTTTCCTAGTATGTTGTGAATACTGAATAGCCACTAACCGAATGGCTAAGAAGCCCACGTTGCTGAATCATGTTTCCTTAGCAAGTAGCCCTACACAGCTCCACGGAACATTAGGTACAAGGGTGCCAGATCTGTAGACATGTCTAAAAATACACAAACTCAGAAACGTATTCTGGATGTTGGTGTGCAATCAATCACCTGTGTTTTAAATGTTGGAATCTGCTCCGAAAATAAGCACCACATGGCTTATGCTAACAAACCTGAAGACCAGGGTTGACCAGGAGGCCCTAATTGGGGGCCTCAGATAGAACTTTTTCCTCAGTTTGCTGATGAGAAAATTAAGAGGTTGACTGGAGGGAAGGGGAGTATGATTTGCCCATCTGTGCACAAGCCAACCTTTTACAAGACACCCAAACAGCGACTGGGATGAGGGCACCCTTCCTGCAGACTTCATTAGGCTTCTCAGCCTCACTTCCTCATAGATGTATGGTTTCCTATGAAACTCAGAAAGCTGTGCCAAAGACCAGCAGGCACCAGCTCCCCTGAACTATCTACACCGTTGAGGAGAAAGTCTGGTGGTGCTGGGGTACCTTGCTGCCTTTCCAGCATCTGTGATCTCTTCACTCAAGCCCCACGCTACTCAAGGTGCTGAACTTGGACTACCAGTGAGCACTTTGCACCTGCTTTATACTCAGAGCGTAGTTATCTTCAGTTGTAGCAAGTCACACTGCTTCTCCATTTTTACCTGTGCCGTAGATTTTTCTCTTAGGAATAGGGCTGCTTAAATTTAATTTAAAATAGTAAAATAAATACTGTTCCAGGTGATTGGCAGACGTAGCACACAGCATTGGAGTGGGAAGGAAGTGGCTGGATTCTGGCATACGCTGTGTTAGGTGAATGAGAATGGCCTTGTTCTTAACACAGACAGCCCTGGAGGAACTTGTCTGGCCACCCTGGAGGCAAGCGGCAGCAGGCCAGGCTGCACAGGGATTGGATTGTGAGTAGTGGGCAGTGGGAAGTCCAAGGGCGTGCTGGGACCCAAATGTCCTGAGATGACCCAGAGATGGTCAAAATCAGTCCTGGAAACTTCAGAAAGTCTGTCAAGACAAAGCAGGAGAGAGAGAGAGAGAGAGAGAGAGAGAGAGAGAGAGAGAGAGAGAGAGAGAGAGAGAACAAACTGAATGTCCATGCTAGAATATCTATATAGACTTGTTAATTCTGAGTAATCCCTGTGAACTGGCATCAGCTATGTGCCCTGTAACGAGATCTGGGCAGGGCATTCAGAAGCCTGGGTCCTAGTGCTAGAGTAACTGTAAGGTGTGTCTGTGATCTCCAGGGCCATGGGGCCGGGTTCAAAGCTCCCCCTTCAGCTATCTGAGTTTGTATCTTTCTACAAAGCACCTGTCTTCTCTGTGACTCTAGTCTCCTCACCCATGAGGAGTAATAATGGTTCCTGCTACGAGGGCCCCATGAGAATGAGCTGAAATTCATCATTTATAATACCTCACAAAATGTGAGTATTGATGCACCTAACACTCCACAATGAGCAGCTTCTACTGTCACCCTCAGCCCCATTTCAAAGGAGAAGTTTCCTGATGCTGGTCAGGGAACTTCAGCACCTCCCTACTTTGACTTGGGGGTCCAATAGTCTGCATTTATTTGTGTCTGGCTCCACTCAGAGGCTGTACCTGGGCCAGAAACTCATAAGCTCTTGATGCCCTTGTTTATAAAGTGGGGTGGACAGAGCCTGTTCAGGAGTCTTCCTGCATCCATTGAACGTGTGTGTGTGTGTGTGTGTGTGTGTGTGTGTGTGTGTG